>CM051272.1:21425264-21592764 GCA_027921565.1 Artemia sinica
ACACACACACACACACACACACACACACACACACACACACACACACACACACACACACACACACACACACACACACACACACACACACACACACCACACACACACACACACACACACACACACACACACACACACACACACACACACACACACACACACACACACACACACACACACCACACACACACCACACACACACACACACACACACACACACCACACACACACACACACACACACACACACACACACACACACACACACACCACACACACACACACACACACACACACACACACACACACACCACACACACACACACACACACACACACACACACACACACACACACACACACACACACACACACACCACACACACACACACACACACACACACACACACACACACACACACACACACACACACACACACACACACACACACACACACACACACCACACACACACACACACACACACACACACACACACACACACACACACACACACACACACACACACACACACACACACACACACACACACACACACACACACACACACACACACACACACACACACCACACACACACACACACACACACACACACACACACACACACACACACACACACACACACACACACACACACACACACACACACACACACACACACACACACCACACACACACACACACACACACACACACACACACACACACACACACACACACACACACACACACACACACACACACACACACACACACACACACCACACACACACACACACACACACACACACACACACACACACCACACACACACACACACACACACACACACACACACACACACACACCACACACACACACACACACACACACACACACACACACACACACACACACACACACACACACACACACACACACACACACACACACACACACACACACACACACACACACACACACACACACACACACACACACACACACACACACACACCACACACACACACACACACACACACACACACACACACCACACACACACACACACACACACACACACACACACACACACACCACACACACACCACACACACACACACACACACACACACACACACACACACACACACACACACACACACACACACACACCACACACACACACACACACACACACACACACACACACACACACACACACACACACACACACACACACACACACACACACACACACACACACACACACACACACACACACACACACACACACACCACACACACACACACACCACACACACACACACACACACACACACACACACACACACACACACACACACACACACACACACACACCACACACACACACACACACACACACACACACACACACACACACACACACACACACACACACACCACACACACACACACACACACACACACACACACACACACACACACACACACACACACACACACACACACACACACACACACACACACACACACACACACACACACACACACACACACACACACACACACACACACACACACACACACACACACACACACACACACACACACACAACACACACACACACACACACACACACACACACACACACACACACACACACACACACACACACACACCACACACACACACACACACACACACACACACACACACACACACACACACACACACACACACACACACACACACACACACACACACACCACACACACACACACACACCACACACACACACACACACACACACACACACACACACACACACACACACACAACACACACACACACACACACACACACACACACACACACACACACACACACACACACACACCACACACACACACACACACACACACACACACACACACACACACACACACACACACACACACACACACACACACACACACACACACCACACACACACACACACACACACACACACACACACACACACACACACACACACACACACACACACACACCACACACACACACACACACACACACACACACACACACACACACACACACACACACACACACACACACACACACACACACACACACCACACACACACACACACACACACACACACACACACACACACACACACACACACACACACCACACACACACACACACACACACCACACACACACACACACACACACACACACACACACACACACACACACACACACACACACACACACACACACACACACACACACACACACACACACACACACACCACACACACACACACACACACACACACACACACACACACACACCACACACACACACACACACACACACACACACACACACACACACACACACACACACACACACACACACACACACACACCACACACACACACACACACACACACCACACACACACACACACACACACACACACACACACACACACACACACACACACACACACACACACACACACACACACACACACACACACACACACACCACACACACACACACACACACACACACACACACACACACACACACACACACACACACACACACACACACACACACACACACACACACACACACACACACACACACACACACACACACACACACACACCACACACACACACACACACACACACACCACACACACACACACACACACACACACACAACACACACACACACACACACACACACACACACACACACACACACACACACACACACCACACACACACACACACACACACCACACACACACACACACACACACACACACACACACACACACACACACACCACACACACACACACACACACACACACACACACCACACACACACACACACACACACACACACACACACACACACACACACACACACACACACACACACACACACACACACACACACACACACACACACACACACACACACACACCACACACACACACACACACACACACACACACACACACACACACACACACACACACACACACACACACACACACACACACACACACACACACACACACACACACACACACACCACACACACACACACACACACACACACACACACACACACACACACACACACACACACACACACCACACACACACACACACACACACACACACACACACACACACACACACACACACACACACCACACACACACACACACACACACACACACACACACACACACACACACACACACACACACACACACACACACACCACACACACACACACACACACACACACACACACACACACACACACACACCACACACACACACACACACACACACACACACACACACACACACACACACACCACACACACACACACACACACACACACACACACACACACACACACACACACACACACACACACACACACACCACACACACACACACACACACACACACACACACACACACACACACACACACACACACACACACACACACACACACACACACACACACACACACACACACACACACACACACACACACACACACACACACACACACACACACACACACACACACACACCACACACACACACACACACACACACACACACACACACACACACACACACACACACACACACACACACACACACACACACACACACACACACACACACAACACACACACACACACACACACACACACACACACACACACACACACACACACACACACACACACACACACACACACACACACACACACACACACACACACACACACACCACACACACACACACACACACACACACACACACACACACACACACACACACACACACACACACACACACACACACACACACACACACACACACACCACACACACACACACACACACACACACACACACACACACACACACACACACACACACACACACACACACACACACATATGGTTAAAAGTGTATATGGTTACCATTTTTACCATATACACTAATATGGTTAAAAGTGTAATAGATACGAACCCTACATTCAATCCTACAAGAATATGGTTAAAAGTGTAATAGATACGAACCCTACATTCAATCCTACAACAATATGGTCAAAAGTGTAATAGATACGAACCCTACATTCAATCCTACAAGAATATGGTTAAAAGTGTAATAGATACGAACCCTACATTCAATCCTACAAGAATATGGTCAAAAGTGTAATAGATTGAAAACCTACATACAATTACACATGAATTGCGCAAGAAAAACCCACATTTTTTAATTGTTTGATTGATGTGTTTGGGGAGATTACGTTCCTTGGAACCTTTTCAGAGCATGTACTTATGGATACCTTTCCTAGCAAGATGGTTAAACATGCTTTTACAATCGGAAATGTTTGATTAACATTTGCAAAAAAAGGGGTAATGAGATTTGCGAATTTGAGTGTAGGATATGGGGTCGAATTGCACGAGGGTTCAGTAGCACGAGGGTTCAGTTGTGCTGGGTTTCGGTTATACAGGGGTTCAGTTACATGGGGGGGTTCAGTTGCACGGGGGTTTAGTTAAATGGGGTTGGAGTTGCACGGGAGTTGAGTTGCACGAGGGTTCAGTTGCACGGGGGTTCAGTTACATGCGGATTCAGTTACACGGGTTTAGTTAAATGTGGTTGACTTGCACGGGGGGGGGTTGATTTGCACGAGGGTTCAGTTAAAGGGGGTTCAGTTGCACGAGGGTTTGAGTCATTTTTACGGGGTTTGAGAGACTCTGGTGCCCGATTATGTGTGGTTTTTCTTTACTTGGTGTCCCATTAAAAAAAAAAACGATAGAAATAGTTATTTCCTTCAAAAATCTTTTCCGATGTAACTAAAAGGCATCTATCTTTGTAATTAGAGAAATGTTCCCTTTTGGAAAAACGGGCATCGCAAGCTTGTGTTATCTTAGAGATTAATGTGTAACTCGAGACATCTTGGCAAAGTTTTTAATAGAGGCTGTTTCCAAAGAGAAATTATGAAAAAATTGTAAGTAAGGGTTCAGTTGTAATCAATAGGCTCATCAAAAGAATGGGTTTCTTATGCTGATTCCAAAGATCTAGGATTCATTAATTTAGTGTTGCCAATCAAAAGTTATGAGCTTGAGAAAATTGCCTAATTATCGAAAAATGGGGAAACACCCTCCAAAACTCGACAGGGATGGAATTGTCTTGGGGGGAATTTTCCATGGAAAAGGAAGGGTATTTGATTTTTTCTTTACTTGGTGACCATTCAAAAAGCGAGGATTTCTGTTAAATAAATAATTCTTATAGCTTTTAAAATAGCTTTTTATGTCTTTCTGAACTTTCTGTGAGAGGCGGGGGTAAGTATCTAGTTTAAATAATTCTAGGAGGAATTGAGTTTTGTGGCTGGTGTGGAAAAATGGTACGTGTGGGGTAAATTAAGTTTTGAGCGGCGGGGGTAAGTATTTAGTTTAAATAATTCTAGGAGGAATTGAGTTTTGTGACTGGTATGGAAAAATGGTACATGTTGAATATTCGGGTAAACATACGACTAAGAAACGCTTCACTATAAATAAGGCTATTGTGTTTTTCTGAACTTTCTAGGGCGGGAGTAACTATTTAGTTTAAATAATTCTAGGAGGACACACACACACACGCACAGACACATTGTTACTTACTTACAATTTTTTCATAATTTCTTGAATGAGATTTCTGCATTGTGTATCCAATAGGTGAAAACAATAAAGAGTTTATTACTTACTTGCGATTTTATCATGATTTCTTGAATTAAATATCTGTATTGTGTCCAGGAAGCGAATTCAAGAAAGCGATTGTTGCTTACTTACAATTTCTTCACAATTTAATGAAAAGAATAGAACTATTCTAAAGAATAAAGACCGGAGGGGGGCATTCATGTCGACTTTTGGTAAGGACACTCGATATCCTAAAAGTGTTTGATTCAAACTTTTACCTTATTTTTTGCAATGTGTAGGAACCAGTGGGGAATTCCCGCTCGTTTGGAAAGGTACCAAGGAAAGGCAAGCAAATAGCATGTAGTTTCAGATTGTGTTTAATCACTTGTAGAGGTCCCATAGAATGAAATTTCTGTATTGTGCATGCAAACGGCGAATTCAAGAATGAGTTTTTCACTTACTTAGAATTTTGCCATAATTTCTTGAATGAAATGTGTTTGTTACTTACTTACAATTTTTTTTATAATTTCTTGAATGAAATATCTGTATTGTGCATCCAGGAGGAGAATTCAAGAAACAGTTTGCTACTTACTTACAATTTTTTCATAATTTCTTGAGTGAAATTGCTGTATTGTCTGTCCAGGAAGCGAGTTCAAGAAAGAGTTTGTTTGCAATGTTTTTCATAGTTTCCTGAATTAAATTTCTGTATTGTGCAACCCAATGGCGAATTCAAGAAAGGGTGTGTTACTTATTTAGAATTTTGTCATAATTTCTTGAATGAAATGACTTTTTTGTTTATCCAAGAGGCGAATTCAAGAAAGAATTTGTTACTTACTTACTTACAATTTTTTCATAGTTTCTTAAATGAAGTTTCTGCATTGTGTATCCAAGAGGTGACTTCAGGAAAGAGTTTGTTGCTTGCTTACAATTTTTTCATAATTTATTGAACGAAATTTCCGTATTGGGTATCCAAGAGGTGTATTCAAGAAAGAGTTTGTTACTTACTTACAATTTTTTTTATAATTTCTTGAATGAAATATCTGTATTGTGCATCCAGGAGGAGAATTCAAGAAACAGTTTGCTACTTACTTACAATTTTTTCATAATTTCTTGAGTGAAATTGCTGTATTGTCTGTCCAGGAAGCGAGTTCAAGAAAGAGTTTGTTTGCAATGTTTTTCATAGTTTCCTGAATTAAATTTCTGTATTGTGCAACCCAATGGCGAATTCAAGAAAGGGTTTGTTACTTATTTAGAATTTTGTCATAATTTCTTGAATGAAATGTCTTTTTGTTTATCCATGAGGCGAATTCAAGAAAGAATTTGCTACTTACTTACAATTTTTCCATAGTTTCTTAAATGAAGTTTCTGCATTGTGTGTCCAAGAGGTGACTTCAGGAAAGAGTTTGTTACTTGCTTACAATTTTTTCATAATTTATTGAACGAAATTTACGTATTGGGTATCCAAGAGGTGTATTAAAGAAAGAGTTTGTTACTTACTTACAATTTTTTTTTATAATTTCTTGAATGAAATATCTGTATTGTGCATCCAGGAGGAGAATTCAAGAAACAGTTTGCTACTTAATTACAATTTTTTCATAATTTCTTGAGTGAAATTGCTGTATTGTCTGTCCAGGAAGCGAGCTCAAGAAAGAGTTTGTTTGCAATGTTTTTCATAGTTTCCTGAATTAAATTTCTGTATTGTGCAACCCAATGGCGAATTCAAGAAAGGGTTTGTTATTTATTTAGAATTTTGTCATAATTTCTTGAATGAAATGACTTTTTTGTTTATCCAAGAGGCGAATTCAAGAAAGAATTTGTTACTTACTTACTTACAATTTTTTCATAGTTTCTTAAATGAAGTTTCTGCATTGTGTGTCCAAGAGGTGACTTCAGGAAAGAGTTTGTTACTTGCTTTCAATTTTATCATAATTTATTGAACGAAATTTCCGTATTGTATATCCAAGAGGTGAAAACAATAAAGAGTTTGTTACTTACTTGCGATTTTTTCATAATTTCTTGAATGAAGTATCTGTACTGTATATCCTAGAGGTGAAATCAATAAAGAGTTTGTTACTTACTTACAAATATTTTGATAATTTCTTGAATGACATTTCCGTATTGTGTATCCAAGAGTTGCCTTCAAGAATGAAATTGTTACTTACTGAGAATTTTTTCATAATTTCTTGAATTAAATTTCTACATCGTGTATCTAAGTCGTGAAAACAATAAAGAGTTTGTTACTTACTTAGAATTTTGTCATAATTTCCTGAACGAAATGTCTTTTTGTTTATCCAGCAGGTGAATTCAAGAAAGAATTTGCTACTTACTTACAATTTTTTCATAATTTCTTTAATGAAATTTCTGTATTGTGTATCCAAGAGGTGACTTCAAGAAAGAATTTGTTACTTACTTACTTACTTACAATTTTCTCATAGTTTCTTAAATGAAGTTTCTGCATTGTGTATCCAAGAGGTGACTTCAGGAAAGAGTTTGTTACTTGCTTACAATTTTTTCATAATTTCTTAAATGAAATTTCTGCATTGTATATCCAAGAGGTAACTTCAAGAAAGAGTTTGTTACTTACTTAGAATTTTGTCATAATTTCTTGAATGAAATGTCTTTTTTATTTATCCAGGAGGCGAATTCAAGAAAGAATTTGCTACTTACTTAAAATTTTTGATAATTTCTTAAATGAAATTTCTGCATTGTGTATCCATGAGGTGACTTCAAGAAAGGGTTTGTTACTTACTTAAAATTTTTTATTCATAATTTCCTTAATTAAATTTCTGTATTGTGTATCCAAGAGGTGAATTCAAGAAAGAGTTTGTTACTTACTTACTTACTTACAATTTTTTCATAATGACATATCCAATAACGGATGTTGATACATAATTTATTCATTCTGATACCAAGATTTCGTCAATGTTATCCCATGTGTCTGACAATAGATGTATGCAAATTCCTTTTCTTACATCTCCGACGTTTTATTAGACATTCTAAACGTTTGATATGCTAGCTTACTCTAAAAATAATGAACACATAACAATGTAATGCATAATATATTTTTAATGAAATAATGCTATGTAGAACATTAATACAAAAAATATATTATGATACATTATTAATATCAATGATTAACTTTGGACGTTTTGAATCTGTTCCATAAAATAGTTCACCATGTTCTCTCTTGATACAATAGCTATTGTCTTCTCTTAGTTCGTAATCAGTAGAATAATCATTATTCCATTTTGAGTCATACACAATTTTTACTGGTGTCTCATCAACAGGCTCAATATGCTTTTCGTCCTTGGTATTATTTGGTTCATTGACTGTTTGATCAATGGTAGTAACGTTTGCTGATGCTTTGTTTTTCATCGATTCATCTTTATATTCCATAGTGATATTTTCTGACAATGTCCTTTTTATTTTTCTGGCAATTTCACTGTCTATTATCACATTATTTTTACACAGGTAACAGTTTCGGCACGTAGACAAGATATGGTTTACGATATTAGTAGAAGAGTAGGACTTTCTTTTATTGATCTTCCGTTGAATGCTAATACCCGAAAGGTGACGATTGGATGTATCAGTAGGTAATGTGTTACCTGCAACAGTAGCAAGGAGTTGTCCTCTACCATCAACGATTATTTTTATGTTGGCATTCTCTTTGAGTGCAATCATCTCTGGAGATCTCAATCTCGCATAACCATCAACATAAGAGTTGATTTTTTTCGGTATTCCAAAGAAATTTAATTCCTTACTGTCATGACAATGCATACATAGATTTCCAATAGTGCTTCCACTTGTAATTTTTTCATAGTTTAAATACTTATCCTTGTTGGCATTCAATGCTAAAATAACCTTGTTATGTGAACACACCTTATTAAAATGCTCCATCTTCACTTTTTTAGAGATATTAGTTATGTGCTTATCGTTCCACTGTGTAAAAAATACTGATTTAATGCATGCAATAAACTAGGTAGTGTCGATAACCGGCCATAGAGCAATAGTGGGAAAGCCACATCGTGTCTCTGGGCATGCATAGATTACAATTGTTAGAGCCATAAAAATATCTGTCGAGGAGGTATCATTAGCAATAACCTACTTCTAATGAAGCATATCAAGTCACCTGTTTACCGGGTACTAAATAACTACCATTTTTACTCCCCCTAGCATTATATTGGCTTACACTGAAAATAATTGAACGGAAAAAATAAAATCCCGATTAATATTTACTAGTTGGTGTGACAAACACAGCGCAACGTTTAGCTAGATAAGAAGAAGAAGAAGAAGAATACGGAGAATTAATAGTCTTTTGTTCACCATTTTACATGAAAAAACTGATTTAGTCGAGGGAATGAATCCTTATTCTAGAAGTCCTATTCCTACAAGTTAAGTTAGAATAAAAGAATGAGGTAATTATATTGGTTTACACTGAAAATAATTGAACAGAAAAAATAAAACCCCGATAAATATTTACTAGTTGGTGTGACAAACACAGAGCAATGTTTGGCTAATAGCTATAAAATACAATAAAAAAAATATCTGTCGAGGAGGTATCATTAGCAATAAACTATTTCTAATGAAGCATTTCAAGTCACCTGTTTACTGGGTGATAAATAACTACCATTTTTACCCCCCTCAAAACTTAATTTACCCCACACGTACCGTTTTTCCGCACCAGCCACAAAACTCAATTCCTCCTAGAATTATTTAAACTAAATACTTACCCTCGCCTCTCACAGAAAGTTCAGAAAGACACAATAGCCTTATTTATAGTCGAATGTTTACCCCGAATATTTAACACGTACCATTTTTCCATACCATCCATAAAACTCAATTCCTCCTAGAATTATTTAAACTAAATAGTTACTCCCGCCCTAGAAAGTTCAGAAAAACACAATAGCCTTATTTATAGTGAATCCTTTCTTAGTCGTATGTTTACCCGAATATTCAACATGTACCATTTTTCTACACCAGTCACAAAACTCAATTCCTCCTAGAATTATTTAAACTAAATACTTACCCCCGCCTCTCACAGAAAGTTCAGAAAGACACAAAAAGCTATTTTAAAAGATATAAGAATTATTTATTTAACAGAAATCCTCGCTTTTTGAATGGCCACCAAGTAAAGAAAAAATCACACAGAACCGATAAATATTTACTAGTTGGTGTGACAAACACAGAGCAACGTTTGGCTAATAGCTATAAATACAATAAAACAAATAGCTGTCGAGGAGGTATCATTAGCAATAAACTATTTCTAATGAAGCATTTCAAGTCACCTGTTTACTGGGTACTAAATAACTACCATTTTTACCCCCCTCAAAACTTAATTTACCCCACACGTACCATTTTTCCGCACCAGCCACAAAAATCAATTCCTCCTAGAATTATTTAAACTAAATACTTACCCTCGCCTCTCACAGAAAGTTCAGAAAGACACAATAGCCTTATTTATAGTCGAATGTTTACCCGAATATTTAACACATACCATTTTTCCATACCATCCATAAAACTCAATTCCTCCTAGAATTATTTAAACTAAATAGTTACTCCCGCCCTAGAAAGTTCAGAAAAACACAATAGCCTCATTTATAGTGAAGCGTTTCTTAGTCGTATGTTTACCCGAATATTCAACATGTACCATTTTTCCATACCAGTCACAAAACTCAATTCCTCCTAGAATTATTTAAACTAAATACTTACCCCCGCCGCTCAAAACTTAATTTACCCCACACGTACCATTTTTCCACACCAGCCACAAAACTCAATTCCTCCTAGAATTATTTAAACTAGATACTTACCCCCGCCTCTCACAGAAAGTTCAGAAAGACATAAAAAGCTATTTTAAAAGCTATAAGAATTATTTATTTAACAGAAATCCTCGCTTTTTGAATGGTCACCAAGTAAAGAAAAAATCAAATACCCTCCCCCTTTTCCATGGAAAATTCCCCCCAAGACAATTCCATCCCTGTCGAGTTTTGGAGGGTGTTTCCCCATTTTTCGATAATTAGGCAATTTTCTCAAGCTCATAACTTTTGATTGGCAACACTAAATTAATGAATCCTAGATCTTTGGAATCAGCATAAGAAACCCATTCTTTTGATGAGCCTATTGATTACAACTGAACCCTTACTTACAATTTTTTCATAATTTCTCTTTGGAAACAGCCTCTATTAAAAACTTTGCCAAGATGTCTCGAGTTACACATTAATCTCTAAGATAACACAAGCTTGCGATGCCCGTTTTTCCAAAAGGGAACATTTCTCTAATTACAAAGATAGATGCCTTTTAGTTACATCGGAAAAGATTTTTGAAGGAAATAACTATTTCTATCGTTTTTTTTTTTTAATGGGACACCAAGTAAAGAAAAACCACACATAATCGGGCACCAGAGTCTCTCAAACCCCGTAAAAAAGACTCAAACCCTCGTGCAACTGAACCCCCTTTAACTGAACCCTCGTGCAAATCAACCCCCTCCCCGTGCAAGTCAACCACATTTAACTAAGCCCCGTGTAACTGAATCCGCATGTAACTGAACCCCCCGTGCAACTGAACCCTCGTGCAACTCAACTCCCGTGCAACTCGACCCCATTTAACTAAACCCCCGTGCAACTGAACCCCCCCATGTAACTGAACCCCTGTATAACCGAAACCCAGCACAACTGAACCCTCGTGCTACTGAACCCTCGTGCACTTCGACCCCATATCCTACACTCAAATTCGCAAATCTCATTACCCCTTTTTTTGCAAATGTTAATCAAACATTTCCGATTGTAAAAGCATGTTTAACCATCTTGCTAGGAAAGGTATCCATAAGTACATGCTCTGAAAAGGTTCCAAGGAACGTAATCTCCCCAAACACATCAATCAAACAATTAAAAAATGTGGATTTTTCTTGCGCAATTCATGTGTAATTGTATGTAGGTTTTCAATCTATTACACTTTTGACCATATTCTTGTAGGATTGAATGTAGGGTTCGTATCTATTACACTTTTAACCATATTCTTGTAGGATTGAATGTAGGGTTCGTATCTATTACACTTTTGACCATATTGTTGTAGGATTGAATGTAGGGTTCGTATCTATTACACTTTTAACCATATTCTTGTAGGATTGAATGTAGGGTTCGTATCTATTACACTTTTAACCATATTCTTGTAGGATTGAATGTAGGGTTCGTATCTATTACACTTTTGAGCATATTCTTGTAGGCGTGAATGTAGGGTTCGTATCTATTACACTTTTGAGCATATTCTTGTAGGCGTGAATGTAGGGTTCGTATCTTTTACACTTTTGACCATATTCTTGTAGGATTGAATGTAGGGTTCGCATTCATTACACTTTTAACCATATTCTTGTAGGATTGAATGTAGGGTTCGTATCTATTACACTTTAAACCGTATTCTTGTAGGCGTGAATGTATAGTTGAATGTATCGTTCAAATCAGCACCTAGGTTACGTGTAAATACAGTGTCTCAAGCATGGGTTTTTCTTGCGCAATTCCAATGTATATTTTCATGTGTATTTGAAAACAACAGCAATTTCATGTATCCCTGAAACCTTATACACTAACACTACTTATAGTTCGCCAGCTTCCAAACTTGGAAAATGGTTATCCACAATTTTTCGTCTTCTTATATCGACGAGACCATCTTACATTAAGAATTCAGTACACCTTGTAGAAAAATTAACAAACCTTGATATAAAAAATGACACAATTTTGGCCAGTTTTGATGCCATTTCGATGTATACATCTTGTGATATAAAAAAATGTGAATTTGCTCTTTAAAAGAAACTAGAAGATAATATTGACCGGATGGATTACAAAACATTAGATATTGAAACCATTATGCGACTTGTTCGCCTTTGCAATAGATAGTCCTTTTATTTTCGGTACAACAATCAATTTTTCACCCAAATAAATGGCCTCCCAATGGGTACGAGTCTTTCACCTTTTTTGGCCACTTTTTACATGGAATTTATTGAAACCTCCGCTTTGAATACTTTTCCTCTGAAACACCGGTTTTGGGGCCGGTTTGTCAATGATATTATCTCTGTGTGGAACCACGGAGAGATAGAACCAAACGGTTTTTTTTTTATCTCGTCTTAATAGTTTCGATTCTAACCTTTAGTTCACCTTAGAACTGGAACTGGAAGATAACCATAAACTGTCCTTTTTAGACGTCTTAAGCTTCAACAAATCTCTCAGCCTTGAAAATTCGATTTACAGAAAACCTACACATAATGATAGGTATTTGCATTTCTCTTCCAACCACCCTCTTTGTGTAAAAAGAGGAGTAGTTATATCTTCAGTTGATCGTGTTATAAGAATTTGTTCAAAAGCTCATATAATCCCAGAATTAAATTATCTGAAGGACATTTTGTTTTGCAATGGATATCCCATAAAGTTACTGGAATCCATCATAGAAAAAAGACAAAAAAAGGCAGAAAAGGATTCATCACCTCCACAACCTTCAACGGATATCCTCCCTTTAGTGGGTGATAAGAAAGTATTTACTGTTTCGCCCTATTTTACCAAATTAGGTGACAAATTGCAAAGAATTCTTAAAAAACATAAATTAAATGTCACCTTTAAAAATTCTAATAAAATCCAGAACTATTTTTACAGTGGTAAAGATAAAACGAGCCCTATTTTGGGTAGTGGTGTTTATAGGGTTCCATGTTCTTGCGGCTGTTTCTATGTTGGAAGAACCCACCAGCAATTGGGGGAGAGATTGTTGGAACATAGGTCCTTAATCGAAAAAGCTATGGAGCTATGCCAAAGGCCTGAGACTTTTGATTCTGCCTTGGCTCAGCATGTGTATGACAACCCGCACCATTTCGTTTTATTCGATAACACCTCCATTATTGCCCCTGTTAAAGGTCTCATCCAAGTTTTCAGGGAGGCAGTTGAGATAAAAAAGTACATTCACCGAAAAGTTGCTCTCAATAGAGTCACGGGATAAACCTATTTAAGCCCCATTTATAATGAACTAATTAATTCCGATCGTTTTTTTTTTAAATAAAAATAATCACATTATGCAACCTAATCTAATCTGTGATGATGTTTTACCTGGGAAGCGTTTAGATTTTAAAAATGCTTGAAAAATTGAATTCCCATTCAGTACTGTGTTTTTTCATTCAGTTACCCTTTCACCGTTACATGGAAAGGGTCTTCAAATTTTAGTTTTGATATGTTTTAAGGTTTGAAATTTTTTTTTATAGTATCCTTAGATTTTTACTAGTAATTTTTATGTTATTATCTTGCACTGAGGACGGTCAAGCAGAGGTCTTGACCGAAATATTTGCATTTTAGTCCATATTTTTCACTGGGTTGTATAATCCTCGTTTTTCTCTTTTTTACTATTTTTTCGTTTTCCACGACTGTTCAAGACACATAGTGTTTTCAGTAAAGCGCCAATGATGCAGTAGATTTTAGACTTTTACATTGAGAGAATGAGTCAAAACTCAAACTCTTGTTTGGAGTGATTTTTGTTCGTTTTAGAATTGATTTACATATTCAGTTTAAGTTTTACTCGTTTCAAGATTTATTTATTCATTTTATTAATACCTAATGTATGTTTGTTTGCTATGATTATTCATTTAATTTCTGTTAGTTTTGGTTTTCCTTCATTCTCTAGTAGTAATTTCTTGTAATTTATTCATTTATATTAGTCTTATTATAGGCTTTTTCCTATGATTGTTTATTTGATTTCTGTTCGGTTTGGGTTTCATTTATTCTTTAATGAAACTTGTCGTTTGTAGTTTGAATTTTAACAAGTATTTATATCTCCTGACCTGAAGTTTAATGAGGCCTTTACTTTTCTTTGAAAAATTTCTTTTTTGGAAAGTTTTTTTTAAACTACTTTTTGTTTGTTTTGATTGCAAGAAGTTTCAAACTTTTAGAAAATGCCTTATTTCAAAATCAAATTTTTTTTCACCAACAAACTTTCATCAAAGTATCAAAACTAATATCAAAGTATCGAAATAAACAAGTAACATCTAAGTATCTAAGTAACATTTAACTACATCTAAGTAACATCTAACATCAAATTAAATAAGGTGACAAGGTAAACAAAGTATCAAAGGAACACTAAGCAAGTTCTGTAGTTCAGAGCCATTTCCCCGGGGCTAGGGGTGGGTTCAAACCCGGAAACATATTTATTTGGCCTTTGAACTATTTTGAATAAAATGGTTATCTGAAAATTTTGACCGGGTGTCCTTTGGGAGAGTGGGGCGTGGTCTTATTTCCTATTGATCAGTTTTGACTCTTAAAAAAAGAACTAAAAGTTTCAATTTCCGATCAAAAGAGCCCCCTCCAAAGTTAATACGATCGCCCTTCCACAAAAAGCTTATATTCTAATAATGGACAACTTACATAAGCTATAATGCTTTCTCTGGGGGCTATGGAGGATTTCAAATCCCCTAAGCTATAGCAATCTGAATTTAGAAATATTTTGAACAAAATGACTATTTCAAAATTTTTATAAGATGCATTTAGGAAAAAAAACCAAAGAGTGGGCGGACAAATTTATTTGGCCTTTGAACTAGTATCAAAGTACCAAAGTATCGAAGTAAAGAAAGTATCTAAGTAAACAAGGTATCATGATAAACAAAGTATACAAGTAACAATAAGCAAGTTCCGTAACTCAGAGCCATTTAGCAAGGGATGGGGGGGGGGGGTTCAAACCCGGAAACATATTTATTTGGCCTTTGAACCATATTTAACAAAATGGCTATGTCGAAATTTTGACCGGATGCCCTTTGAGAAAGTGAAACGTGGGCTAATTTGCCATTGATAACTTTTGACTCTTAAAAACGAACTAAAAGTTTCAATTTCCGATCAAATGAGCCCCCTCCAAAGTTAATGCGACTACTCCTTCCACAAAAAACTTATATTCTAATAATGGGCAACTTGCATAAGTTACAATCCTTTTCCCGGGGGCTATGGAGGATATCTGAACCCCAAAGCTATAGCAATCTGAATTTAGGACTATTTTTGACACAATGGCTATTTAAAATTTTTTATAAGATGCATTTGGGGCAAAAAGGCACAAGGGAGGGGGTTCGTTACTTTTTGATCTTTTTCGATACTTAAAAAGGGCACAATTAATTCCGATTTTCGATCGAATGAACTTGCTCCAAAGTTTATACGACCACACCTTCCATAGAAGCTTTATATGTTAACGATGGGCTGCTTGTATAGCTTACAGGCCTTTCCCCCAGGGCTGTGGGTGGAGGGGGGAGGGGTTCAAACCCATAAACATAGCTATTTTGTATTTAGATGATTTTGGACAAAATAGCTAACTCATATTTTTTGATCGAAAGCATTTAGAAAAAAAGGCGTGGGGGGAAGGCTTTATGCCCTCCAATCACGCTTGACTCTTAGAAAAGACACTAGAAATAATGTTTTCCAATTGAATGAGCGCGCTCCGAAGTTTATAACACCAACCCTTGCATATGAAGTGCCTCTGGGGAAGTAAAGATTGGAGCCTTATTCCCTTTGGGGTGTGTGGGGGGAGGGTCGTTGCCATCGGATCACTTTTTACTCTGAAAAAGGGAACTAGAAGTTTCAATTTCTAATCATTTGAGTTCCCTCCAAAGTTTATGCGACCACCTTTTCCGTAAAATCTTTATTTGCTCCCGGGGCATAAGTTACTGCCCTTCCCCCATTTTTTTGGGGGAGGGAGGAGGGTATGTGGACTTCGAAGTTTTGTCATCTGATTTTTGGACTTCAAACAAAATGGCTATCTCAAAATTTTCATCGGATGTATTTTGGGAAAAGAGGGGGGGGGGGTATATGCCCACCAGTCACTTTTGATGACAAAATTTCAATTTCCAATCAAATGAGCCACCTCTGATGTTTATACGACAACCCTTACAATAAAACTTATCAGCCCCCGGTGCATAACTTACAACACTTCCCCCGGGCTCTGGGGGGCTGTGTTGACCCCTGAGTTTTTGTTATTTGATTGTTAAATTATTTTGAACAAAATGGCTATCTTAAAATTTTGATCAGATGAATTTGGGGAAAAAAGGGCCTTGGGGGTGGGGATAGATCCCCTCCGATTACTTTTGACTCTAAAATAGGAGTAGTAAGGCAATAGGCACTACGAAACTAGATGGTATAAAGCAACCAATCCCTCAATAATATGGACCTATAAGGCGATCAAACACGGTATATTTAGAACCATGGACGAGATTGTGTAATGCAACCAGACGGGTTTCTGAGCCAACACCTTTCAGTGCTAAAACGTTTGATCGTCACATTAAGTATTCAAAAGGTCTATTGAGCCTTCTGTAAAAAATACCGGTTTCAGTCATAGGGTAAGAAAATCATGTTTTTTGTATAATTAATGTTTTTTACTAAAGATACATTCAAGCCTCGTATGTTTCTGACTCAAAAATTGTCAAACACTAATAACCTCTAGGCTGAAGGTACCTTGCATCTTGTCTAGAATTGATTGGCATGTGGTGTTAAATCATTTACCAAAAAAATGACTCTATTTGCGAAAAAGGGTATAGCATTTGTGAATTGGACTGTATGAACGGTCTTAATTGCTGATTGAATAATAGGGGTGTGAATGATCCTAATTAGTGATCGGATCGTATGAAGGTGGTAAAAAAGAGTTAAACTGATTAGAAGTTAAGGTAAACCCGAAAGGGTTGCTAACTCATAGCTTATTTATTATAAATTGGGAATAGCATCTATCTATGGGAATGGTTAACGATGATAAAATGGCCCTGTGAGTTGGCCTAGCTTTATCATATGCATATTGCTTGCGCTGGAAACGCCTTTGAAAAGTTAAGGAACGTATTGAGAAACGCAGCATCAGGGTTGCCACCTATAGGACGAAAGTGCTATTTTAGTTTTATTTCAATGCTCAGATGCATTTGGGGAAAAAAGGGCCTTAGGGATGGGGCTAAATCCCCTCCAATTACTTTTGACTCTAAAATAGGAGTAGTAAGGCAATAGGCACTACGAAACTAGTTGGTATAAAGCATCCAATCCCTCTATATTATGGACCTATAAGGCGATCAACCACGTTATATTTGGACCCATGGACAAGATTGTGTAATGAAACCAGACGGGTTTCTGAGCCAACACCTTTCATTGCTAAAACTTTTGATCGTCACAATACGTATTCAAAAGGTTTATTGAGCCTTCTGTAAAAAATACTGGTTTCAGTCATAGGGTAAGAAAATCATGTTTTTTGTATAAATAATGTTTTTTACTAAAGATACATCCAAGCCGCTCATGTTTCTGACTAAAAAATTGTCAAACAATAATAACCACTAGGCTGAAGGTACCTTGCATCTTATCTAGAATTGATTGGCATATGTTGTTAAATGATTTACCAAAAAAATAACTATTTGCGAAAAAGGGTATAGCATTTGCGAATTGGACACTATGAACGGTCTTAATTGTTGATTGAATAATAGGGGTGTGAATGATCCTAATTAGTGATCGGATCGTATGAAGGTGGTAAAAAAGAGTTAAACTGATTAGCAGTTAAGGTAAACCCAAAAGGGTTGTTAACTCATAGCTTATTTATTATAAATTTGGAATAGCATCAATCTATGGGAATGGTTAACGATGATAAAATGGCCCTGTGAGTTGACCTAGCTTTACTTCACCGATGTGTCCTGTATAATAGACAAATGCCGTTTGAACAGTGTTGTCAATATAAAATATGGTCTAAAGTTATAGTATACTAAAAAATTGATACTAATAGAGATGTAGATGTCAAGAAAAGAATTTTTAATAATGAAATCCAGAACAACCCTTAGAAATCCATGCAAATCAAGTAGTGAGGTGTATATGAGTATGAACCATCAAGGATCATAAGCCCCAATGAACCTAACCACAAGGGACCTCGACCTCCAAAGGTCCTTTATCCCCAACCTCCAAGGGACCCCTCCCTCAACTTCTTGGTCCCCCCCCCATTTTTAATTTTTTTAACATGATATTTTTTTCAACTTTTTTTTTACATCTCATAGAATGACATAAAACATACTTAAAACATAAAAAAATCGCATTTAATATTTTCCAAATTCAGAATGAGAATGATATAGAAATGTTAGTCGTGACTTTTACTATTAGAAAAATATTGTTTGTAGTAGCACTTTTTTTTATTGGACTAAATTTTTTTTTGGACTTCGAAATTACTCAACTTTTTTTACGTATCTTAAAATGACATGAAATATGCTTATAACTCTAACAATTGTACTCTATGCTTTCTCAGAGACACGATGCGGCTTTCCCACTGGTACTCTATGGCCGGTTATTGACACTTCCTGGTTTATTGAATGTATTAAATCAGTATTTTTTACACAGTGGAACGATAGACACATAACTAATATCTATAAAAAAGTGAAGATGAAACATTTTAAGAAAGTGTGTCCACATGATAGCGTTATTGTAGCATTGAATGCTGAAAAGGAGAAGTATTTAAACTAGGAAATAAGTACAAGTGGTAGCACTATCGGAAACGTATGCGTGCGTTGTCATGACAGTAAGGAATTAAATTTCTTTGGAGTACCCAAGAAATTCTCTTATGATGGTGGATATGCGAGATTCATATTTTCGGAGATGATTGCACTCAAAGAAAGTGCCAACATAAAAATAATAGTTGATGAAGAGGGGCGTCTTCTTGCTAGTGCTTATTGTAACATGTTACCCAGTGTTACACCCCATCGTTAGCTTTCGGGTATTAACATTCAACGGAAGATCAAAAGAAGACAGGCATATTCTTCTACTAATATCATAAACCATATCTTGTCTACGTGCCGGAACTGGTACCTGTATAAAAATAATGTAATAATAGACCGTGAAATTGCCAGAAAAATAAAAAAGGTACTGTCAGAAAATACCACTAAGGAATATAAAGATGAATCAATGAAAAACAAAGTGCCAGCAAACGAAACTACCATTGATCAAACAATCAATGAACCAAATAATAGCAAAGATGAAATGCATATTGGACATGTGGATGACCCCCCAGTAAAAATGTGTTCACATGTTAGTGTTGTTGTAGCATTGAATACTGACAAGGAGAAGTACTTGAACTATGAAATAAGTACAAGCGGTAGCACTATCGGAAACGTATGCGTGCGTTGTCATGACAGTAAGGAATTAAATTTCTTTGGAGTACCCAAGAATTTAGATTATGCACATTCTGGATATGCGAAAGTATCATTTCTAGAGAAGTTAGTACTCAAAGAGAATGCCAACATTAAAATAATCATCGATGAGAGAGGACAACTCCTTGCTAATGGTTCTGGTAACATGTTACCCGTTGATAGATCTTATAGCCATTTTTCCGGTGTTAGCATTCGAATGAAAGCAAAGGGGAAAAGAAAGGCCAACTCTTCTACTAATATCATAAACCATATCTTGTCTACATACCGGAACTGTTACCTGTTGAAAAATAATGTTGTAATAGACAGTGAAATTGCTGGAAAAATAAAAAGGGTATTGGCAGAAAATATCACTAAGGAATATAAAGATGAATCGATGAAAAACAAAGTGAAAGCAACGTTACTGATATCATCGATCGACCCGTCAATGAACCAAATAATACCAAAGACGAAATGCATATTGAGCCTGTCGATGACACACCAGTAAAATTGTGCATGACTCAAAATGGAATAATGATTATTCTACTCACTACGAGCTAAGAGAAGACAATAGCTACAGTATCAAGAGAGAACATGGTGAACTATTTTTTGGAACAAATTAAAAATTTACAAAGTAGTTCATTGATATTAGTAATGTATAATAGTGTATCTACCATATATTTACATTAATATTCTACATGTCATTATTTCATTAAAAATATGTTATCTATTACTTTGTTATATTCCCATTATTTCTAGGGTAAGCTAAGACAGACACTGAGAGAAGCAAACACCAACCCAGATTCACAAGCAAACAGAGTGAGAGAGTCAAAAACGCATACAAATACATAGATTCAGACATACAAACCGACAAAGACAGGCACGGGGAGAAGCAAACATCCGCCTAGACACATAGGCAAAGAGAGGGAGAGAGATAAAAACACATACAAACATATGGATTCAGAAATACAAACCAACAAACACATGCATTGAGATAAGCAAACACCCCCCCCCCCAGACACAAAAGCAAAGGAAGTGAGATTTACAAAAACACATATAAATATATAGATTCTGACATACAAACCGACAAAAACATGCACTGAGATAAGCAAACACCCACTCAGACACATAGGCAAAGAGAGTGAGAGAGATAAAAACACATGCAAATATATAGATTTTGACATACAAACCAGCAAAGACAGGCATTGAGATAAGCAAACACCCGCCTAGACACACAAGCAAAGGAAGTGAGAGAGACAAAAACACATACAAATATATAGACTCAGATATACAAGCCCAGAAAGACAGGCCCTGGGATATGCAAACACCTGCCCAGACACACACAGACAAAGAGAGTGAGAGACATATACAAATACATAGATTCACACATACAAACCGACACTTCAGACATACAAACCAACAAAGACAAACACTGGGACTTGCAAACACCAACCCAGACAAACAGACAAAGAGAGTGTGAAACATATACAAATACATAGATTCAGACAAACAAACTGAGAAAGACATGCACTGGAATAAGAAAACACCCGCCCAGACACACAAGCAAAAAGAGTGAGAGACACATACAAATACATAGATTCACACATACAAACCGAGAAAGAAAGACACTTCAGACATTCATACCAACAAAGACAAACATTGGGACTTGCAAACACCAACCCAGACAAACAGACAAAGAGAGTGTGAAACATATACAAATACATAGATTCAGACAAACAAACCGAGAAATACAGGCAGTGGGACAAGCAAAAACCTGCCCAAACACACAAGCAAAAGAGTGAGAGACACATACAAATAAATATAGTCAGACATACAAACCGAGAAAGACAGGCACTGGGATAAGCAAACACCTGCCCAGACACACACAGACAAAGAGAGTGAGAAACACATACAAATACATATATTCAGACATACCAAACGAGAAAGACAGCCACTGGAATAAGCAAAACCCGCCCCAAACACACACAAGTAAAAAGAGTGAGAGACACATACAAATATATAGATTCAGAAATACAAACCGAGAGAGACAGGCACAGGGATAAGCAAACACATGCCCGCACACACTGGCAAAAAGAGTGAGAAACACATACAAATACGTAGATTCTGATACACAAACCGAGAAAGACATGCACTGGCATAAGCAAACACCCGCCCAGAAACACAAGCAAAAAGAGTGAGAAACACATACAAATACATAGATTCACTCATACAAACCGAGAAAGACAGACACTGGTGATATACCAACCAACTAAGACAAACCCTGGGAACTTGCAAACACCAACCCAGATAAACAGACAAAGAGAGTGTGAAACACACACAAATACATAGATTCAGACATACAAACCGAGAAAGACATCCACTGGAATGAGCAAACACCTGCGCAAACACACAAGCAAAAAGAGTGAGAGACACATACAAATATATAGATTCAAAATACAAACCGAGAAAGACAGGCTCTTGGATAAGTAAACACATGCCCGCACACACTGGCGAAGAGAGTGAGAAACACATACAAATACATAGATTCAGACACAAACCGAGAAAGACATGCACTGAAATAAGCAAAAACCCACCCAGACACACAAGCAAAAAGAGTGAGAGACACATACAAATACATAGATTCACACATAAAAACCGAGAAAGACAGACACTTCAGACATACAAACCAACGAAGACGAAAACTGGGACTTGCAAACATACAAACTGAGAAAGACATGCACTGGAATAAGCAAACACCCGCCCAGACAGACAAGCAAAAAGAGTGAGAGACACATACAAATACATAGATTCACACATACAAACTGAGAAAGACAGACACTTCAGACATACAAACCAACAAAGCCAAACACTGGGACTTGCAAAGACCAGCCCAGAAAAACAGACAAAGAGAGTGTGAAACACATGCAAATACATAGATTCAGACATACAAACCGAGAAAGACATGCACCGGAATAAGCAAACACCAGCCCAAACACACAAGCAAAAATAGTGAGACACTCATACAAATATATAAATTCAGAAATACAAACCGAGAAAGACAGGCACTGGGATAAGCAAACACATGCCCGCACACACTGGTACAGAGAGTGAGAAACACATACAAATACGTAGATTCAGACGCACAAACCGAGAAAGACATGCACTGAAATAAGCAAACACCCGCCCAGACACACAAGCAAAAAGAGTGAGAGACACATACAAATACATAGATTCACACATGCAAACCGAGAAAGACAGACACTTCAGACATACAAACCAACAAAGACAAACACTGGGACTTGCAAACACCAACTCAGACAAACAGACAAAGAGGTTTGAAACACATACAAATACATAGATTCAGACATACAAACCGAGAAAGACATGCACTGGAATAAGCAAACACCTGCCCAGACACACAAGCAAAAAGAGTGAGAGACACATACAAATACATAGATTCACACATGCAAACCGAGAAAGACAGACACTTCAGACATACAAACCAACAAAGACAAACACTGGGACTTGCAAACACCAACCCAGACAAACAGACAAAGAGGTGTGAAACACATACAAATACATAGATTCAGAAATACAAACCGAGAAATACAGGCACTGGGATAAGGAAACACCTGCCCAGACACACACAGACAAAGAGAGTAAGAAACACATACAAATACATAGATTCAGATATACAAACCGAGAAAGACATGCACTGGAATAAGCAAACACCCACCCAGACACACAGTCATGAAGCTATGTTTGTTGTTCGTTTGTTTGTTGGTTTACTGTCTTTGTTGGTTTGTATGTCTAAAATGCCTGTCTTTCTCTGTTTGTATGTCTGAATCTATTCATTTGTATTTGTCTCTCAGTCTATTTGACTGTGTGTCTGGGCGGGTGTTTGCTTATTCCAGTGCCTGTCTTCTCGGTTTTTATGTCTTAATCTATGTATTTGCATGTGTCTATCCTTTTGCTTGTGTGTGTTGGGCGGGGTGTTTGCTTGTCCCACTGCCTTTCTTTCTCGGTTTGTATGCCTGAATCTATGTGTTTGGATGTATTTCACACTCTCTTTGTCTTTTTGTCTGGGGTTGCTGTTTGCAAGTCCCAGTGTTTGTCTTTTTTGGTTTGTATGTCTGAAGTGTCTGTCTTTCTCGGCTTTTATGTGTGAATTTATGAATTTGTACGTGTCTCTCACTGTTTTTGCTTGTGTGTCTGGGTGGGTGTTTGCTTATTCCAGCGCATGTCTTTCTCGGTTTGTGTGTCTGAATCTACGTATTTGTATGTGTTTTTCACTCTCTTTGCAGGTGTGTGTGGGAATGTGTTTGCTTATCCCAGTGCCTGTCTTTCTCGGTTTGTATTTCTGAATCTACATATTTGTATGCGTCTCTCACTCTTTTTGCTTGTGTGTTTGGGCGGGTGTTTGCTTATTCCAGTGCATGTCTTTCTCGGTTTGTATGTCTGATTCTATTTATTTGTATGTGTTTCTCACTCTCTTTGTCTGTGTGTGTCTGGGCAGGTGTTTGCTTATGCCGGTGCCTGTCTTTCTCGGTTTGTATGTCTGAATATATGTATTTGTATGTGTCTCTCACTCTTTTTGCTTGTGTGTTTGGGCAGGTGTTTGCTTGTCCCACTGCCTGTCTTTCTCGAATTGTATGTCTGAATCTATGTATTTGTATGTGTTTCACACTCTCTTTGTCTGTTTGTCTGGGTTGGTGTTTGTATGTCCCAGTGTTTGTCTTTGTTGGTTTGTATGTCTGAAGTGTCTTTCTGTCTCGGTTTGTATGTGTGAATCTATGTATTTTTATGTGTCTCTCACTCTTTTGGCTTGTGTGTCTGGGCGGGTGTTTGATTATTCCAGTGCATGTGTTTCTCGGTTTGTGTGTCTAAATCTACGTATGTGTATGGGTTTATCACTGCCTTTGCCGGTGTGTGCGGGCATGTGTTTGCTTATCCCAGTGCCTGTCTTTCTCGGTTTGTATTTCTGAATCTATATATTTGTATGTGTTTTTGTCCCTCTCACTTCCTTCGCTTGTGTGTCTGGGTGGGTGTTTGCTTATCTCAATGCCTGTCTTTGTTGGTTTGTATGTCAAAACCTATAGATTTGCATGTGTTTTTATCTCTCTCACTCTCTTTGCCTGTGTGTCTGGGCGGGTGTTTGCTTATCTCATTGCATGTTTTTGTCGGTTTGTATGTAAGAATCTATATATTTATATGTGTTTTTGTCTCTCTCACTTTCTTTTCTTATGTGCCTGGGGGGTGTTTGCTTATCTCAATGCATGTCTTTGTCGGTTTGTATGTCAGAATCTATATATTTATATGTGTTTTTGTCTCTCTCACTTTCTTTTCTTATGCCTGGGGGGTGTTTGCTTATCTCAATGCATGTTTTTGTTGGTTTGTATTTCTGAATCTATATGTTTGTATGTGTTTCTATCTCTCTCACTCTCTTTGCCTAAGTGTCTAGGCGGATGTTTGCTTCTCCCTGTGCCTGTTTTTGTCGGTTTGTATGTCTGAATCTATGTATTTGTATGCGTTTTCGACTCTCTCACTCTCCTTGCTTGTGAATCTGGGTGGGTATTTGCTTTTCTCAGTGTCTGTCTTAGCTTACCCTAGAAATAAAGGGAATATAACAAAGTAATAGGTAACATATTTTTAATGAAATAATGACATGTACAATATTAATATAAATATATGGTAGATACATTATTATACATTATTGATATCAATGAACTACTTTGAAAATTTTGAATTTGTTCCATAAATAGTTCACCATGTTCTCTCTTGATACTGTAGATATTGTCTTCTCTTAGCTTGTAATGAGTAGAATAATCATTATTCCATTTTGAGTCATACACAATTTTCACTGATGTGTCATCGACAGGCTCAATATGCGTTTCGTCTTTGGTATTATTTGGTTCATTGACGGGTTGATCAGAGATGTTAGTAACGTTGCTGGCACTTTGTTTTTCACTGAATCTTCTTTATATTTTCTGCCAATACCCTTTTAATTTTTCCGGCAATTTCACTGTCTATTACAACATTATTTTTACACAGGTAACAGTTCCGGAATGTAGACAAGATATGGTTTATGATATTAGTAGAAGAGTAGGCCTCTATTTCCCCTTTGTTTTCATTCGAATGCTAACACTGGAAAGATGGCGATAAAATCTATCAACGGGTAACATGTTACCAGAACCATTAGCAAGGAGTTGTCCTCTCTCATCGACGATAATTTTTATGTTGGAATTCTCTTTGAGTACTAACTTCTCTGGAAATGATACTTTCGCATATCCAGAATGTGTATAATGGAAATTCTTGGGTACTCCAAAGAAATTTAATTCCTTACTGTCATGACAACGCACGCATACGTTTCCGATAGTGCAACCACTCGTATTTGTTTCATAGTTCAAATACTTCTCCTTGTCAGCATTCTATGCTACAATAACACTAACACGTGAACACATTTTTACTTGGGGGTCATCCACATGTTCAATATGCATTTCATCTTTGCTATTATTTGGCTCATTGATTGTTTGATCAATGGTAGTTTCATTTGCTGGCACTTTGTTTTTCATCGATTCATCTTTATATTCCTTAGTGATATTTTCTGCCAATACCCTTTTTATTTTTCTGGCAATTTCACTGTCTATTATCACATTATTTTTACACAGGTACCAGTTCCGGCAATTAGAAAAGATATGGTTTATGGTATTAGTAGAAGAGTATGCCTGTTTGCTTTTGATCTTCCGTTGAATGTTAATACCCGGAAGCTGATGATGGGGTGTAACACTGGGTAACATGTCACCATACGCACTAGCAAGAAGATGACCCTCTTCATCAACTATTTATTTTATGTTGGCATTCTCTTTGAGTGCAATCTTCTCCGGAGATCTCAATCTCACATATCCACCCTCATAAGAGTTGAATTTTTTTGGTACTCCAAAGAAATTTAATTCCTTACTGTCATGATAATGCACGCATACGTTTCCGATAGTGTTGCCACTTGTGCTTATTTCCTAGTTTAAATACTTCTCCTTGTCAGCATTCAATGCTATAATGACACTATCATGTGAACACACTTTCATAAAATGTTTCATCTTCACTTTTTTATAGATATTGGTTATGCGTTTGTTGTTCCACTGAGTAAAAAATACTGATTTAATACATGCAATAAGCTAGGTAATGTCGATAACCGGCCATAGAGTACCAGTGGGAAAGCCGCATCGTTTCTCTGAGCCAGCATAGAGTACAATTGTTAGAGCCATAAGCATATTTCATGTCATTTTAAGATACGTAAAAAAAGCTGAATAATTTCGAATTAAAAAAAATAATTAGTGCAATAAAAAAAGTGCTACTACAAACAATATTTTTCTAATATTAAAAGTCACTACTAAAATTTCTATATAATTCTCATTTTGAATTTGGAAAATATTAAATCTGATTTATTTTATGTTTTAAGTATGTTTTATGTCATTCTATGAAATATAAAAAAAAGTTGAAAAAATATCATGTTAAAAAAAAAAGAAAGAAAGAAAAAAAAAAAAAAAAAAAAAAACTGGGAGGAGGGAGGCCAAGAAATTTGGGGGAGGGGTCCCTTGGAGGTTGGGGATAAAGTACCTTTGGAGGTTGAGATCCCTGGTGGCTAGGGTCACTGGTGCTTATGATCCTTGACGGTTCATACTCATATACACCTCACTACTTGATTTGCATGGATTTCTAAGGGTTGTTCTGAATTTCATTATTAAAATTCTTTTCTTGACATCTACATCTCTATTAGTATCAACTTTTTAATATACTATAACGTTAGACCATATTTTATATTGACAACACTATTCAAACGGTACTTGTGTATTATACAGAACACATCGGTGAAGTGAAGCTAGGTCAACTCACGGAGCCATTATATCATCATTAACCATTCCCATAGATTAAAATTATTCCAAATTTATAATAAATAAAATATGAGTTAACAACCCTTTCGGGTTTACCTTAACTGCTAAGTTTAACCCTTTTTTACCACCTTCATACAATCCGATCACTAATTAGGATCATTCACATCCCTATTATTCAATCAACAATTAAGATCGGTCATACAGTCCAATTCGCAGATGCTACACCCTTTTTCGAAAATAGATTTATTTTTTTGGTAAATGATTTAACACCATATGTCAATCAATTCTAGACAAGATGCAAGATACCTTCAGCCTAGAGGCTATTAGTGTTTGACAATTTTTAGTCAGAAACATGCGCGGCTTGGATGTATCTTTAGTAACAAATATTATTTATACGAAAAAAATGATTTTCTTACCCTATGACTGAAACCAGTACTTTTTTTTACAGAAGGCTCAATAAACCTTTTGAATGCGTAATGTGACGATCAAAAGTTTTGGCTCTGAAATGTGTTGGCTCAGAAACCCGTCTAGTTGCTTTGCATAATCTCGTCCATGGTTCCAAATGTAATTGTTTGATCGCCTTACAGGTCCATAATATAGAGGGATTGGTCGTTTTATACCATCTAGTTTCGTAGTGCCTATTGCCTTAATACTAATAGGGCATTAGAAATTCCGATTTACAATCGAATGAGCCCCCTCCGAATCTTGTACAACCACCCCTTCATGAAAACCTTATATGCCCCCGGGGCATAATTTAAAACACTTGCCCCCAAGTTTTGGTGGGTTTTATTACCCCTGGAGTCTTTGTTATGTGATTGTTGGTCTATTTTAAACAAAATGGCTATATAAAAATTCAATCGGACGCATTTGGGGGAAAGAGGGTTGGCGGGGGGGGGAGTAGTTGCAATCGGATCACTCTCTATTCTTAAAAAGGGAATTAGAACTTTCAATTTGTAATCAAATGAGTCCCCTCCGAGGTTTATGCGACCACTTCTTCCATAAAAATTTTGTTTGCACCCAGGGAATAAGTTACAATCCTTCCCCCAGGCTCTAGGGGGGGGGGTTGATACCGTCCGATCCCATTTAACTAAAAAAAATATAGCTAGAACTTTAAATTTTCAATCAAATGAACTACCTCTGAAGATTATACGACTCCCTTACAAAAAAACCTTACATACCCTCGGGGCATAACTTAAAACACTTTTCTCCGGGCCTTGGGGGTTTATGCCAATTCTGAAGTTTTAATCATCTGATTTTAGAACTATTTTTAATAAAATGACTATCTTAAAATTTTTATCAGATAGGTTTGGGGAAAAAGGGGCGTGGGGGGGGGAGGGCTAGTTGCCCTTTGGTCTCTTTTCACTCTTGAAAAGTGAGCAAGAACTTTCAGTTTCCAATCAAATGGGCCCTATCTATTGTTTATACGAGCAACCCTTCTATAAGAACCATATATGCCTCCAGGGCATAAATTCTAACGCCTGTTTACGGACTTTGGGGTTTGTGTTGAACCAGGAGTATTATTATCTGATATTTCAACTATTTTTAAAAAAATGGATGTCTCAAAATTTTATCGGATGTGTTTGCGGAAAAAATGGTATCGGGGGGGGGTAATAGTTGCCCTCTGATCTCTTTTGAGTCTTAGAAAGTGAACTAGAACTTTCAATTTCCAATCAAATGAGCCCTCTCTAAAGTTTATACGAGCATCCCTTCTGTAAGATCCATACATGCCCAAAGGGAATAACTTATAACGCCTGCTCCGGGCCTTGGGGGTTTTATTAGCCCCAGAGATTTTATTGTCTGATTTTTGAACTATTTTTAATAAAATGGCTGTTTAGAATTTTTTATCGGATGTATTTAGAGAAAAAAAGGCGTGGGGGGGGCTCTGATCTCTTTTGACTCTTAAAAAGTGAACTAGAACTTTCAATTTCCGATCAAATGAGGTCTCTCTGAAGTTTATACGAGCATCTCTTCTATAGGAAACATATATGCCCTAGGGTATAACATACAACGCCTCCCCCTTTGTCCTGGGGGGCGTGTCGACCCCGGAGTTTTTGTTATATGATCTTTGAACTATTTTTAACAAAATAGCTATCTCAAAATTTTTTATCGGAAATGTTTGGAGAAAATCGGTGTATGTGTGTGTGTGTGTGTGACGGGGGGGGGGGGTTTAGTTGCTCTGTGATCTCTTTTGACTCTTAAAAAACGAACTAGAACTTTCAATTTCAAATCAAATTCACCCTCTCTAAAGTTTATACGAGCATCCCATCTAAAAGATCTCTATGTGGCCCTAGGGCATAGCTTACAGATACCTCTCCCGGGTACGGAGGGTTTTGTCCAGGGGCGGATCCAGGATTTATTTTTTCATTTTTTTGGGGGGGGGTGGGGGGTGGGGAAATAGGTTGATCCGATAAACTTGCAATAAGTTTAATTGACGCAAGCTTGTGTTAATTAAGTAAATTACACTACTTTAGACTACGTTAGGGGGGGGGGAGGGTGCGTGCCCCCCTCGTCCCCTGGATCTACTACTGGTTTTGTCAACCCCGGAGTTTTTATTATATGATTTTTGAGCTATTTTTAACAAAACGGCTATCTCAAAGTTTTTATGGGGTTAGTTTGGGAAAAAAGGTGTTTGGGGGGGAATAGTTGCCCTCTGATCTCTTTTGACTCTTAAAAATGAATTATAACTCACTGAATTATAACTAACTATAAATTGTCAATCAAATGAGCCCTCACTGAAGTTTATACCAACATCCCTTCTATAAGAGCCATACATGCCCCCCAGGGCATAACATACAATGCCTGCCCCGGACCCTGGGGGTTGTGTCGATCCCGAAGTTTTGTTTTATGATCTTTGAACTTTTTTTTTTTAGCAAAATGGCTATCTCAAAATTTTTTCCGGATTTATTTGGGGAAAAAAGGGCAAGGGAAGGGGGGCTAGTTTCCCTCTAATCTCTTTTGATTCTTAAAAAGTGAACTAGAACTTTGAATTTCCAATCAAATGAGCCCTCTCTGAAGTTTATACGATCATCCCTTCAATAAGATCTATACATGCACCCAGGGTATAGCTTACTAGGCCTATCCAGGGCCCTGGGTGGTTTTGTCTGCCTCGGCATTTTTATCATCTGATGTTTGAACTATTTTTAATAAAATAGCTATTTCAAAAGTTTTATCATATGTATTTGAGGAAAAAAGGGTGTGTGGGGGGGGGGCTAGTTGCCCTTGGATCTCTTTTGACTCTCAAAAAGTGAAGTAGAACTTTCAATTTCCAATCAAATGAGCTGTCTCTGATACGATTATCCCTTCTATAAAAACCATATATGCCCCTGCGGCAAAACTTGCAACGCCTGCCCCCAACCCCTGGGGGGTTTTGTCGATCCCAGAGTTTTAATTATCTGATGTTTGAACTATTTTTAACAAAATGGCTATCTCAAAATTTTACCGGGTGGGCTTAGGGAAAAAAGGGTGGGGGGATAGTTGCCCTCTGATCTCTTTTGACTTCTAAAAATGAACTATAACTTTCAATTTCCCATCAAATGAGCCCTCACTGAAGTTTATACGAGTATCGCTTCTATAAGAACCATATATATCAGTAGGAACCCATTATTGAATTCGAAGGGAGCACCTCTGCTGCCGTCTACAACCAGTCTAACTGTACAAGATCACTTGTCTCTTTCTTGGTTAGTCAGAGATGTTTCAAAGTGCATTGATTACAGACGGGAGTGACGCAACATTTCTAGGAATTTTTTTCTTAGATTTACGTAATAGGCTATGATGAAAATAAAGTTAGACAATTCTATTTTTAAATATGGCTTCTCTGGAAACATTTGTGTAACTACATTATACATCTCGCTTAATGTAACAGTTCATTTTAAGCTATTGAACAATAAGCCCTATGGAAGATCTTGACAATATTGTTAACCAATTATATGAAGACTTCTTAAAAAGTCAAGTTTCGTTAATAAAATGAAAAAGGATGAATAATAGTTTAAAAACAAATTTGGGGTATATATTTTTGCACATTGGAGGTGTGGGGTAAAGCATAGCAGATATTAAATGCAACCCAGGTAGCATTCTTTCTTTGATCCTATTAATTCATTTGGACTTGTTCGCAGTGAAGTGTCGCTCGATGCAAATTTTATGCCTATTTGTTGAGGGTGTGTGTTAATAAACTTGTATTGGCTAATTTTAAGCCTATAGACTGGATGTGGGTTATCAAGTCTATATATATCTAAATACCCCCTGTTTCTTGAGCTTATAACATTTCGAAAGTTATGCTATGAGTTTGTAGCCTACGTAACTATCTAAATTTGACAATTTACCACCTCCCCCGCCCCATAATTCCTGGTTTTTCTCATTAGCCCTGGTTTTATAGAAACCTAATTTGTACAATATTTACAGGACTCTATGCCATATTATGGCTTTTTTGTGCCATTTCTGTCCTATAGGCTTTTCTGAAGGAAAAGCGGTGCTGGTGCATTATATGACACACGAAAGAAGTCAAGTTTTCTTAATGCTAATGCAATAAAATATATTAGTTTAGAAACAAATTTGGGCTATACATTTCCACATTAGGGGGAGGTGTGGGAGAAACTATAGCATACATTAAATGTAACCCAGATAGCATTTTTTCTTTGATTATATTAATTTATTTGGACTAGTTCGCAGTGAAATCTCGCTCGATGCATATTTTATGCCTATTTGCTGAGGGTGTGTGTTAACAAACTTGTACTGGCTAATTTTAAGCCTATAGACTGGAACTGTGTTATCAAGTCTATATATATCTAAATACCCCCTGTTTCTTGAGCTTATAACATTTCCAAAGTTACGCTATGGGTTTGTAGCCTGCGTAACTATCTAAATTTGACAATTTACCCCCTCCCCACCCCATAATTCCTGGTTTTTTTATTAGCCCTGGTTTTATAGAAACTTAATTTCTAAAATATTTACAGGACTCTATACTATATTATGCCTTTTTGTTGTGCCATTTCTGTTCTATAGGCTTTTTCTGAAGGAAATTAGATACTTGTGCATTATATGACACATGAAAGAAGTCAAGTTTTCTTAACAATAATGCAATAAAATATAATAGTTTAGAAACAAATTTGGGCTATACATTTCCGCATTAGGGGGGGGGGGGAGGTAAAGTATACCATATATTAAATAGATATAACCTGGAAGTTGGTTTTCTAACATAAATTTCGAAGAGGGGGGGGGGGTGTAATAGAGGACAAGTTTGGTTTTTCACTACAATTTGTACGCTTTTTCTCTACATGAAAAACTAAAATTTAATTTCTTTTTAAGGAAAATTTTGAGCAATGTCCCCCATCCAACAAAAGGGCTATGGTCAATGATGCTACTCCCGTGCAGCGGTTGGAGATGGCTGGTTCTTCCATGCCCCTAAAACCCCAAAGGAGAAATGCTGTCACATCCATGCTCTGCACACAAGACGGTGAAGTAACCGGGCCTTCAAGACCTTCAGTTATTGTCTATGCCAGTGAAGTTGATGACCCTTTTAGGCCCTCGATGTAAGGCCATGATACGCCCCCTTCAGTCCTTCACATGCAAGTTTTAAATTTATTGTTATTTACTCTAATGATTTTTCTCCTAAAGGGAAATATATCACTCCCTTTGACGCCAATACTTCAGAGCTATTTTATCTCCTTGATAAACAGGTTGTAATTATCGAATCATTTGAAGTACCAAAATCTATTGCGAGATGCGGAAATGGGGGAAGGTTTTGCAAAAAAGGAAAAAAAAAACATAATGCGCACGCATTGAATTTAAGGAACATGATATAATTCTGAAGCAAAATGACAATTTCATATATTATCAAAACATACTGTTGTTTCTCAAGTAAAAACTGTTTTATTAATGAATGGTTCATCTTACCTCTATAGATATCATAAGAACAACTTTCTATCAGAATGAGTTGTGTCCCATGACAGGAGTTGGACTGAAAGGGATAGGCTATCCATTTAAGCATACAAAAAAAACTTTCGCTTCTTGCCATTTTCTTGATAATTATTTTTTAGTTCTTTTTCTTGCATAAATAAAAGGAACTTTCGCTTCTCCCCGTTTTCTTGATTATTATTAAATAACAACTATGTTTGTGTGTGTGGAGATAATATAACATCTACACCCCATTGAACATAGCTCGTAAGTTATGCAATTTGCCATAGTCTTAAGAATATATTTTATTGCGGTGGGAAAGATGATTTGGTGGAGGGGGGGGGGGCAAGTAAGATCCTGGGTTTTCTAAAACAGATAAAGAGCATTAAGATGAAACTTTGAGAACTGTTAGACAAAATCAGAACTTGCTATGTTCATTAAGGTTGTAAATATGATGTAACAGTAATACATAGGGGGTATTAAATTGAAACTTTCAGGATATATATAGAGTGGTTAAGGGGACAGTGAACAAACCAAATAACACTATGCGCACACAGATAGTGATATGGCTACTGCTTCTGCTACTACTACTACTACTACTACTACTACTACTACAACTACTACTACTACTACTACCACTAAGCATGATTTTTATTCTAAAGCAAAAGTTTTAAATGATATGAAAATATAGTTCACAAATAATCCAATTTTCGACTCTTTTAAAAATATGGTGATTTAGACACTTTTATTTTTTATAGGTTAGAATTTCTATAGGTCTATAGGTCTATAGGTCTATATTTTCTATAGGTCTATTTTCTATAAGCTATTTTCTTTATAGGTTAGAACGGATGACATAACATCACTGCCTCCCCCTCCACCCAAGTATCAAGCCATGAATTATATGACCTCATTGACAAGACAGCTTCAATTGAACCGCTATTGGAGTTTCGTGACAATCAGGTCACTGAAATACCGGCTATCGACGAACAAGATCTCGAATGATACGGTAAATTCTTAGGGAGTGTTATGGTGATGGTAGTGTTAATTGAGACGATATACCTTTTGACATTATTGATGACTCTGAATGCTCAGATAGTTTATTGGGACAATGTTTCAATGCTAATAGTAATTATTTAGATGTAGACGCTATTACAGTTGAACAAGGCAATACAGTTACTTCAGAGGGTGATTTACCTTGGTTAAGCCCGAATAATATGCAAATTTTCGATAATTTTTCCAGGGAGTTAAATGAGAATCCTTCCCCCTCAGATATAATGATTATTGTCCCTCTTTGATCAAATTTAATTGATCATGAAATGGCTTGGATGGATTTGCGTAGCCCTAATACACTAGAGGCTATGCTAAGTCAACTGGGAGATTTTAGTACACACACTAGCCCCATTGTTGAACAAAGCGGGGAAGGGGGTTTAGGTAGTGACATACAAGAGGGGAGGGCTTAGGTAATGATGACATACATGGGGAAGGGGGGTAATGATACACGATTCTCGTCGCTACCGGATTTTCAGCAAACAAATTAGATACTTAATACAATAGACGTTTTCACTGCAACCTTCGGCGATCCATTTAATACAGTTATGGGGAGAACTTTTATAACCAACTCCATTTATATTATTCATGAATATGTAGAAAAAGTCGTGCACTTTTAGAAAACCGGATTCAGCTGTGGGGGGGGGGGGTCGGTACAGTATCAAAGCCTCAATTGTTTTAAAAATATTTTATCTAAATGAGAGTCATGGAGAGGTGTATGACCATTATGTACACACCGAGATGTTGGTGTCGTATCCTCATTTGGGAAATTACGAGACTGTCTTTATGCAATGGCTTGACAGTATTGTCACTAGACTCGAAAATTATAATGAGAATGGGAGTGGTTCCGTAGTTTTATTTGTTGAAAATTCAAGTGTAAATTTATGTAAATTTAAAAAAATCTTATTTTAAGAGGGGGGTATAGGGACACGGGTACAGGTCAACGAATCTATTTCGAAACAGTTCTAAAATATTTCAGGTACGCTTTCCTCGTATCAGCTTTCGAACCTCTGCAAGATGAAGCTTCAAAGAAAAACTTGGACTACTGGGCCGTGTATGGGAATGAGGGGTCTGAATTTCCCCCAGTAGATTTCTTTTGTTTAGCAGAAACGTTTCCTGTAATACTCAGGGCAATAGATATTTTTGAACGGGCCTACGCTCATTTAAATATCGGCGTTACAGTGCTACAGTACGAAACGGAATTTCAAGAGGGTATGCGTTCTCATAAAAGGGGTTAATATTCCCAGTAATAGCCCCGTCGCTTGATTTGGGGAAACACTGGGTTTGGTTGTTGTATACACCACCTAGTGAACCCAATTCAATTGGCCATTTCAATCCCATTACAGACATTAGTAGAGTTCTGGGAGAGGGTAAGAAAACGGGACTATGCTACTGCTGCCCAATGTCTTTACCTAGATTTTGTAGTGAAATAAAGCTACAAAATCACATGAAACACTGTAAAAGACATGGCTATCAATCGGTGGAAACAGTTTCGGGTGACCGAGCAATTTTACGATTTAAAAATTTCCAGAATATGCTAATGCCAAGCGATAAAATAATTTTAGATTCTGAAGCCAAGCTGGTGGATGTGAATGACCCACAATTTCCGAATCGGATCAAAGAACATCAAGCCATTGCAGTTTCCTATGCCCACGCTCAAAGAGACAGCTCTAACACTATGCAATTGTTAGAAATAGTCGAAACATTGGATGAGAATAAGTGCATGATCAAAGCATTAACTAAACTAACTGTCACTACAAATGGGGCTATTTAACGTTTGAGAAATACCCACTATTCAATGATATTGTCGGCCGAAGATCGCCTGGCCATTAAAAATAAGAAAATATGTTGGGTATGTAATAGGAAATTTGAAGAGGGGACTAAGGGGAAAGGGACTGGGGGAAAAAGACTAGGGGAGGGAAGGGGAAAGTCCACGATCACGATCACCTGTGGCAGGAAATATATTCAGGGGGTAGTAGTTTTCAAGGTGTAGCACACCAATCGTGCAATGTGAATGTAAGCCAGCAGTTTTTTATACCGATTTTCATTCACAATTCAAGTTATGATTTGAAATTTATTTTACCGGCTTTGACACGTATGCACAGAGAGGGAGGGGGAGCAGATAATCCCTGGGTAAACAACTCATTTACCTACAGTTTTATCCCCAAATCTGCTGAGAAGCTGGTGCTTTTAGAATTGAAATGGCAGGCAGTGGATAATGGGCATAGGTGCTGGAATAAAATCTGTTTTTTTAGATTCTTAAAGTTTTTTCCCCAAGACTTTGAGTCAACTAATCCAGGTGCAGAAAAGTGACAATTTCGAAAGTTTTCCTCTGCTTAAACAGCGCTTTCCAGACATTAAAATGTATGACTTACTGACTTGTAAAGGCAGATATGCGTGTGACTATTTCTACTATAGCGCACAGTTAAGTAAGGAGAAACTCCCTCCCATTGAAGCATTGTATAATTCACTTACCAATAGTGAATGTACTGACTAAGACTATGAATTTGCTAAAAGGGTATGGGCTAAGGGTGGTTGTAAAAATGGTTGGGATTATTGTAAAATGTACTTGGTCAGTGATGTGTTAACTCTTTTAGACATTGTCTGCAAGAACACAGATCAAATTTATTCAGAATTTGGGCTAGACCTTGGCTATTATTTTTCAACACCGCACCTCGTCATGGACTTAATTCTAAAAATTAGTAGGGAGGAAATAGGTTTGATCACAGATGTGGATCAACACCTATTTGTAGAAAGATCTATGAGGGGGGATATGTTTTTCAGAGGGATCGCGTCCTAACAACGGATCCAACTGGGCAGAAGTCGACTGATGGTGTAAATCCAATGCTTTTTTCTTGACATGAACTCATTGTACCCCTCGGCGATGTATCACTATAGTTTACCATGTGGCAACTACAAATGGCTTGAAAATCTTTGTGACATCCCCGACATTCACACTGTCCCGAAAAATGGTCCACAATGACGGTTCTTTGAAATTGATGGACACATACCATTGGAACTTCACGACACTATAAAAGATTTTGTTTTTCCGTGCGTGAATAGAACTGTGACCAAGGATTCTTTGAGCCCATACAATCGGTCTTTGGTTGAGGATATGGGCATGCATTGGACACCCTCCAAGCAGAAACTAACTACAGATCTTGACCCGAAACAGAACATTGTTGTTCACCATGTCCTATTGCGATGGATGGTGAGCAATGGTTTCAAGGTAACAAAAATACACAGGGCCCTGCAATTTGATCAGAAACTCTCCTTGAAGACGTTTATTGACACATTTGTCAGTAAACGCTCACAGGCAAAAAGTTATTTCAGGTTTGGAAAATTTTAAAATTTTAAATTCAGCTTTGGGGAAAAATGTGTGAAAACGTACGAAACAGATCACGTTGTGACGTCTTAACATGTCCCAAAGAATGTGCACGAATTATCACCGACCCCAATTTACAACATTCACGAGCATAGACTCGAATAGGGTTCTGCTACACAGAAAAAAGAGAAATGTTGTTCTGAATAAGAATATTCCGGGGGGGAGTCCAGTACTTGAAATTTTCAAGAAACTCATGTTGTCTTTCTTTTAAAATATGTGCAAGGCACAATGGCCAAGGGAGGGGGAAGTTCAAGTTTACTATGGGAACACAGATTCTCTGTTGTTAAAAGTTAAAACCGGGGATTTATTAAATGATTTGGAAAATGGGGTGCACATTAGCCCGCGGATGGATTTCACAAATTGGAATGAGAGCATCTACCCTGAGTTGGTGAAACGCCAGGCCACCAATCAACTATTAATGTTAAAGTTGGAGACGGGGAGTGATTTAGGTGTTCCCCAGTCCTAAAGTTTACTGTGTGGAAACTCACGGCAAGGATGTAAAACAAGCGCGCAAAGGGGTGGCTACACACTTTGTAAAAAAAAATTCGACATGAGTGTCTAGAGAAACTGTGTAGACAGTTGTCTAGTGCAAAGAGAAAAGTGCTGGCAATTCGCTCTCTACAGTATAGGAACTATACTGTTAGAGTGGAGGAAAATGCCATGTCTTGCCTATCTGACAAGATTTATGTGCTCGAGAATGGTGTAGGAGTACTCCCCCCCGACCACTATCGAATTTCAGATCGAGTTGAATGTTTGGACTTTCGAAACAAACTCGGTCTGGATAAATTAACTTAAATTCAAAAAAAGGAAAAAAGCACTATATGGGTGGGGGGACAACAATTCTCAATTGTCATTGTCAATCGTCATTTAACTGCAGCAGCTGCTATTGTATACAGAGTTTGTTTGTCCACTTTCCACCACCACAAGGCCCCGGGGGGTGGGGGTCTTGGCCCGGGCCTTCGACTCCCGGAAGGAATGGGGGGCCCTTGGGGGGTATTCTCATCTTTTAAATGTTGTAAATTGTGTTTTCTCATATTTTTCTATTCTCTTAGTCTACAGATATGTTCGACCGTGCTGTTGCTATTGCTGTTCGTGCTGTATTTTAAGTTTTTTTGACAATAAATGAAAAATATTGTTCTTGTTGTTGTTGTTGCTATTGTTGTTGTACAAAAAGTGCTGTCAATAAATGAAAAATATTGCTATTGTTCTTGCGGAATTTTTTTTTGTCAATAAATGAAAAATATTATTCTTGTTGTTTTTGCTATTGTTCTTGTTGTACAAAAAGTGTTGTTGTTAAAAAAAAAATATATATTTTTGTTGTTCTTGTTGAATAACGTACTTGGTAAATCTAAGGGAAAATTATTCCTATTATTTATTCATTAGACAAGTATGGTTTACAGTTAGTTGTAGTCCAACTGTTGTTAACAGCAGCAGCAGTAAGTATCAATTTAAAAAATCATTCAGATCGTTTCTCTGTGGTCCGTCAATGTCGGGGAAATGACAATTTTAGCTAAAATAATTAAAAAGTGCAATAAGAGATTTTTGGAAAAAAACAAAGAAAATTTACTATTGCTACAGTGTTTGGCATGAGCCCTATGATCAAATAAAAGCTATTGTCACTGCCACATCCATGCCAATACAATTCATACGTGGACTTGACGTTTTCAATGGTATTGAACCAAATTCATTGCTGATTATTGCTGATTTAGCCGAAGCGATTGAACAGTTCTCACAGGAAATGCTTCAACTATTAACTGTTCGCTCTCATCATGAACACATTTCCATAACCTTAGTTGTACACAATCTGTTTCATCAGAGCAAGTGTATGAGAACCCTTGCTTTGAATTGTACCGTTTATATTATCTACCGAGTTGTTTGTGATTCAAGTTCTCTAATAACTCTCGATGAACAAATAAATCCCGGTGCTCCCAAATTTCTACTTTCAGCGTACAGTCAGGCGACAAATAAGCCCTATGGGTACATTTTGCTAGATCTTAATCAGAATACACCCGAGGATCTACGTGTAGTCAAAGATATTTTCGACAAAAAAATTACTGTATATCTTCCAGTGAACAGTAGAAAGGGCTATTAGCTGCCATCATGACATTGAAGAAACTATATGAAAATAGAAACTTATTTTCTGTTCAAGGCACATCAAAACCCCCACTCAGGAAGGCCATACTCAAACATGGTATTGACAAAGAATTTATTAATCTAATATCTGAACTTTACTTAAGTTTAACTGGGGGCAATGTACACCTTCCAGAAGGTGTTAGACAACAGACAAAGCAACATCGTTCTACTGTACGTGCCTTGGCTTGCCAAAAAAAGGAAAAATTTTTAAAAGAAAACGTCTCCTTCAAGTGGGCGGTAGCTTTTTTAATTTTTTTTACTGCCAATAGTCGCAGGACTTGTAAACAGTTTTCTCTAGATGGCTAACTACTATATATTGACTCCAATAGAACTTGTCCTCTCACCCGTGAAACACTTTGAAGACAATCTAGGCATATTCATTAATGATGAAAATATTGCCGATGATAAAAAGCTAGTTTTACTTCAAGATGCACTGCATCGTGTGCACAAACATAGACCTTATCATGAGAGACTTGCCGTCACTGTCACAGATTCCCCTCAAACTGGAAACATCTCCTCAAGATTTTGCAGCAGCGCAATCAAAGGAGAAAGAATTGAATTCCATAGTGACATCAATTGGAAACTTATTGCCAGTGACCTATCGAGAACACAGTAAAAGAGTATTAACATATTTCATTTTGGAAAGTGGTGATTATCAAATTCAAGTCGATAGCACTGGGAAACGAATTATAATTCAGGGAAAAAGTTATAATCTACTTGATTTAATTTGTGATATGGTTACAAATCGTAAAGGACTTTTATCATTTGACAATAATCTATACACATTTATAAATGTACCAAACTTCCCCAACAGTCTTATCGGCAATAAGCAAATTCTAAAGAAATTAAGAAAATAGAGTAGAGGTGCCAGTCCTCTAACAACGCCAACATCAACAACACCATTTAAAAAAGAAGAAGAAGAAGGAGATTTTGTATCAATCTTGGATAAAACTAGCACTCCTAGTAGCAGCAGCACCAGAAGCATTGATTTAATAGCACCAATGATGACGGCTAGGCAAAAACGAAGACGTATTGATATCAACTCACCGTCACAAGCACCACCCTCCAGTGTACACAAGGGGAGTGGACATTACACAACGTGTTTGCGTTCAAAATAGATGAAGTTTTAAAGCATGTCTATGAAAATATTGGTAAAAGTGGGGAGTCTAAGTTCCCCCAAAACGCTTTCTAAAGTTGCCTCTGACATAGGTGGCAGCACATTAAAAACTGCAAAAGAGTATCTAGAAAATGAACCGAGTTACAATCATCGGAATCGCAGGCTTCGTGGCAAACAATATCGACAAACTAAAGCCCTTTTCCCTCTGCATATTATGCAAACTGATCTTTTAACTCTAGACGAGATTCAACGGCGTCACAATATACTTGACTTACTTGACTTGACTTAAGGCTCCTGCCGAGGGTTCGGCGTAGAGAACGATGAGACTAGGTGCCTCCAGGTTGACCTATCGCTTGCCAGGATCGCAAATTCTTCCACCGGGATGTGGGCTTGGGTGAGGAATTCATCGGCTTTGTCTTTCCACCTAGTGGGTGGGCGTCCTCTGGGTCGTTTCCATCCGTGTAGGGTGGGGTCGAAGTCAAATGCGACCCGTGCTGGGGCATCGCGTGGCATGCAAAGGAGGTGGCCGTACCACCGGACAGTACGCTGGGCGAGCTGCGTCGAGAAAGGAGTTTGAGCCGTACGTGATAGGAGAGTCAGGTTGCTAACGAAGTCAGTCCAGTGAAGTCTTTTGATTCTTCGGAGATGTTTCGTCTGAGCGACATCGACGGCGCTGAGGATAGATTTGGCAGCTGGCCACGTCTCCGCTCCATACAGCATGACGGTGCTGACTGACGCATTGTAGATGCGCATTTCGGTAAAGCGGCTTACGTTTGGCTTTCGCCAGATGCTGCTAAGCCTCCCAAAAAGTGCTGAAGCTTTGGCAATTCGAGATGTAAGCTCTTTTGTGATCAAGCCATCATTCGACAGAATAGATCCCAGGTAAGTGAAGTCTTCAACCACATCTACTCGGTTACTTCTGATGTTGACTTCCTTTACAGTAGAACGGGACGTGGGGGGCTCAAGGAGCAATATACCCTACAAATATATTCTAGTGGCAGTCAGTGTCTTTAGTCGCTATGCATTTGCCATTCCATTGCGACAAACTAAAGCCTTTTTCCCTCTGCATATAATGCAAACTGATCTTTTAACTTTAGACGCGATTCAACGACGTCACAATGCACCCTACAAATATATTCTAGTGGCAATCAGTGTCCTTAGTCACTATGCATATGCCATTCCATTGCAATCAAAGACAGTTGTTGAAGTTGCTCAGGCCTTAAAAAGTATTCTTGAAGAAGATTGCTATAGAAAAATTCAGTCTGATTGCGGTAGCAAATTTGTTAATCCACATGTGCAAAAGGTTATATTGAAATATAATATAAAGCTATATCATAGTCACAGTCTGATAAAGGCTGCATTGGCTGAACGATTGATAAGAACGATTCGTCTATTAATTTCGAGATATTGCACGCTGAAAAGTACTGCTGCTTTTATTCATGATTTAGATAAAATCATGCAAATATATAACCACCGACCACATCGATCACTATCCAATTTTAGCCATCAGGAAGTTTATTGTAGTGAAAATACATTTGATGCTTTTCTTCAGCAATATTCCAGTGAAAAAACGACAACAAAAAATGTGAAGAAAAAATTTAGTATTGGTGATACTATTCGAATTAATAGAACCACCAATATTTTTGAAAAGGGGAATTATTTATGGAGCACTGAACTTTTTAAAGTGTCCAAAATTCTAGACACTGCACCCACGACATATCGGCTACGAGACACCAAAGATGATGCGATCCTCGGCGGTTTTTATGAATATGAACTACAAAAAGTTAGTAACAGTAGTAAAATTTATCCAGTTGAAAAGATATTAAAGAGCCGTACTTGCAGAGGCAAGAGACAGTTGCTTGTTCGTTGGCTAGGATACAACTCTGATTTTGATTCTCGTTTTGCAGTTGAAGACATTAACAATACCCAATGATTTCTATGTGACATTCATGTCCAATGTCTTCGATTCTCTCTACAATGATTTGAATAAAACAAGTGATTTTTGGAAAAAAAAACTCTCTCCCACTATCAATTTTGATGGCGCGTCTGAAGTGGCTTTTGTCGACTGTATTCTCAAAAATACATACGATATCCTGAGAAAGAATCATAAATATTAAATAAAACTTAGACCCTATGATTGGCCGCCACCACCCGATAGCGAACAGCATAAAATTCAAATGATCAATTGGGTGGATTATCCATATATTGAATTACCCTACGAAGAATTCCCCTGTATGAATGCGTTTTATCAATATAAAGAATTTCCGCTCACAAAAAAGGAGCCTTTTATTTCAACTATTCAAAGGAAGAGGGCAAGATCTACATTAGTTCACCCATTGCCAATGAAAAGGTTATTCTCAATAATAATCTAAAAGATGTTTTTGGCTTTAAACTCAATAAAATCAATAGTAAAAGTGCTGGAAACACTAATTTTATTTTTGCTGACTACCCGCCTGCCTTCTCCACGGACATTTGTATATTTTTCTATGCTTCATTTGTTGAAACATCCAGAGTTGGCAATATCAATGTTCCCCTCATACGAGATCTTGAACGAAAAACCAATCAAGAACATATTCGTCATTACAATATAAAGCATCTTCAGTATATCCCCCTAAACACTTCCTATTTGGAACTCTGCCAATTAACACTAAGAACTGAATTAGGTGACCCCCTAGAAATGTCAAAAGGTTTGGCTGTGATTACATGCCATTTTCGACTCATCGTTGTCGGTGTTCAAAACAAACAGGATGTCTAATAGAAAAGTGGTATTCATTTATCCTGATATTGGCTGCTATGTTAATATTCTTAGCACAAGGCAACTGGGTATTGGAACAGACTATTACAATGGTCGCTCATCAATGTCTGGCTATGGTCTTTGCAGTTGGTTTGCTAAGCTGTTTCGCTCTGCACTACCTGTGGCTAGAAAACCGGCTTGTACCGGCTGTGACAGATTGTGAATCCTCTACACTATACGATTCTCTGTCAAGGATTTTAAAAAAGTGCTTCGGAAGATCTTAGGTCCAGTGCGCGAACACTTGGCGAACAATTGAAATCTAAACAAAATGGAAAAGGTTTAAAAAGGTCAAGAAACAGTGCACCACTCAACAGTCTCTATTCAGGTAAGAATCAAAATAAATCACCTCTGTCAAAGAAAAGAAGGAAAAAGACGACATGGACAGTAAACAGAAGAAGAAGAATCCGCAGGAAGAGAATTGTTAGATCGAAACTGGATTTCTTTTCATAGATTGATCAATGGCATATCTACCACATAAGGATTCCCAACCTTCAATCACTTCATCTTTAAATCTATTCAATACAGAAAATGTTGATGTGAATGTAAAACATGGATACTATGAACAATTTAATCCACAACAACCCCTCTCCGATAATATCCACTTTCACATTTGTTCCAATGAAGACAACTTTATGGACATGTCTTCAATATTTATAGATTTACAAATGAAAGCCCGGAAATCCGGCAATGGAATGCCGGTTCGTGCTGATGGAGCATCCTACAAAAATTGTATATTACATAATTTATTTCGTCAAATCAGTGTCTACATAAATGGCACTTTGGTGAGAACAAGCAACAATCTCTCGAATTATACAAGCTAAATGCAGTGCAAGTTGATGACACCCAAGTCATACAACGAATTGAGAGGCACCTCCAATGGTTATGAATATATTACTGATACTAATAGTACAGATGCACCTAAAAATTCTACAACTAGTGAATTACATCTAGTTGGAAAAATTTATCATGAATTATGTAATATACCCCAATGGCTACTATCAAATATTAAGTTGGATATAAAATTGACGCTTGCTCCATCCAATTTCATTTTACGAAAGGAACTTCCTGCCAATCCTGATGTAACTCTCTCCCTCACCTCGGCATTACGAAAGCAGCAAGTTATGAGTTCTGTTGCTTTGGTAGTGGAAAAACTGCAAGCCAGTGGAAATAACATTAAACTAATTGTTCCTCATACAATTATCAATCAACGTCATATTGCCACAGGCTCACGCACCTTCACTGACTCATCCTTTATAAATGGCGAAATTCCGTCAAAATTAGCACTGGCATTGTTAAAAAGCGCTAGTGCGATGGGATCGTGGAATGACTGCCCACATAAGTTTGAGATGTTTTGGCTTTCATCTCTTGTCTGTAAAGTAAATGGAATCCCACTCTACAATCTATCTTTTGATAAATCCTATAGGACATTGTATGAGTTGACAATGCAAATCCTAGATCATAATTCACAACTATTTGAAAATGGTATAACCGAAGAAATGTTCGCTAAAGCACATAGTAACATTGTACTAGACCTGTCTGGCACCCAGGATATGAGTAAAGTACGAACGGGGAATGTGTGTTTAGAGTTTACATTTCCCGACCCATTACCGGAGAGTATTGCACTAATCTTATTAAATCAATTTGAAACCTATTGGGAAATCACTCCCGAAGGCAGTGTTCCACAAGACCTTGCACCATGAACACCAGTCAAATAATCATTGTATTTAATACGGACCCCTACATGTCCAAATACAGATCCTATTGTCTACCCTTTGCTTCCTTGGAAAAATTTAAAGTGCAAACAATACCCTAATCAATGGTAATAGCAGTCCGTCGTCTGTGAATACCCGCTATTGGTTGAGCATCTTTCAAACAATGAAGACGATTTATTTTTTGATCCTCTCGGCTTACCCTATACATTCTACACTCCACACATCAGCAACTGTATTGAGAGCAGAGAGAAAACTATTATTCAAAATCGGAAGAGAGTACAGGGTCTGACGACTAAAAGCTGTGGTTTCCATGCGCTACTATATTTAGTGTTCAGATGTCGCGGCTAGACTAACGAGCAGTTTCTCTACATTTATGGAGCCAATCCACGTCTGAACGACTTTATGGTGGAAGATGTCCTCTCAGATCTGTATAACATTGATTTTAGTGCCCTACGAGTAAAGTGCTTAAAAAATTTAATTGAATTTATTTATCAATAAAGAAAAAATATATATATACAAACAGTGTCTTTATTCTTCACTTTAGATTTCTTCTTTTTCTTCGTTGTATAGACAACTATCAAGTACCCCTAATGCTGGTAGATCATTTGAATTCACTGTATATTGATCTTGTTCGGCTGTAAAGTCAGGGTCACATTTTCTACAGTACAATGTATCTTCACTCTTGTCATATCTCATTGTATAGTCCATGATACTATTTGCATTCATATTGTGAAATTCACGTGTTTCAATCTGTCTATTTGAAGCAATATCACATATAGTGTTTTCAAATGGTGAATCACATTCGGTAACAGCCAAATAAAATCACTAGGTTTATAGTGATAATAGGCAGTGTCGTCATAACGATGACGTAGAAACCAAATTGTCTTGTTACCCCAACAGTTGAATCATAGTCCTGATTCTTCCTCCCAAAAAAATTTAAAACCACAACGATACCAATCTCGTAGAAATAAACTAAAATCTCGTTTAGGGTTCTATCCAATCATACCAGGATAAGTATTCTCCCACTGATCACATTTGTCATAGTGACAATTGGAGCATAGATGTCCTCTAGGGTGAGATTCCTTAAGACATGAATTACAGCCTTTAATTTGTACTACATATCCTCTATGTAATTTACATGGATTTCATAATTTGCACTTTTCATTATGTTCATCAATAATTGTACAATTCTCACATGATGCCCAACTGCCAAGGGTATACATACATAGTGGATAGTTATAGAACATTTTTTTCCAGTGTTAACTCTCTCAGAGCTATAATGAAACTGATCTACATTTGATAAATTCAGAGAGAGAGAGAGAGGAGTAACTATGTGACGATACAAAACCTGTTTTGAACGAAATCTTCTCTCTCTCATCTAGGTAAATTCTATGGCAATGTATTCAAAAGTAAATCCACGACATTATTTTGCTTTGTTTCAATTAATACATCAATAAATTGAGTAAACGCATTTGAGTCACGTCGTAAAAGTTGCATACAATAGTCCAATGATGGAGAATCATTTCCCATTATATTGTCAAGTGTTCTTTGAAAAAATATTTTCTGTTGAAGAGATAACTCCAGAAAATCACCATCTAGAATCAAACGTTTTTTCCATAATCACAAGATTCGACATAATTCTCTCTTTCTGAAATTCATTCATTTTTCAATCTTAACACGCTCACTGCTGACGTTCCACTAACCACGATTCGTTCTACTTCAAGAATATTCGCTACCATACTTTTAAAAAATCCAACAAAAAGAAAGAGAACATTTTTGAATTCGAAACAATTTTATTGTGTGTGTATAATTACGACAATAATATATTACACATACAATTACTGATATAACTTATTCTCCTCAAAATCTTTCACTATTGCATTTAAAGAAGTTTGAAGTCTATGTATATGCACTAGATCAACTTTCACAGCAAAGCATAATTGTTTCTCCACTTTAAATTTACTCAATGATATCTCGTATCTTGCACACACTTCATCCCATTCAAGACATTCAAGATACTCGATACTCTTGTCTTTATATCATTGATGCTGCTACCAGATCCACTATCAGCTTCTAATAGTGTAAACATACCACTCATTATGGCAAATATATATCTTGCCAAATAAAAACGAATACGAGTAAAAATGAGTTGAAACAAACTGTTCTCTCTCTCTCTGAATTCTATTCTCGCACTAATATGAACTACACTGAAAATCCTTCCTTATATTTGTTGTGGTTGCTATGAGTGGTTGCTAACACCTCTTGGTTGTTTTTAGTCCTCCATATTTGGACACCCATTATCATCATAAGGCGATTGCGTAGGTCCAGCCCCGGATCTTTACCTCTATTTTTTAATATTATTTGGAACTTACCTATGGTTGAATTTACAGGAGAAACCTATACAAAAGCAATAGCTTTTAAATGAGCTATTAAAAATCTGTCCCTTGAGGAATGGCAAAACATTGGGTTGGAGAAGTGTAGGTATGTAATTCTGGAACCGCTTAAAGTTGTACATTAAAAGAAGGATTACTTATTGTTGTATTTATTTATTCATAACATTCACTTATTTTTACTATTTTATAGTCAGTATAAAATTTTTTGTAATATATAATATATAGCCTATAGAGAAATTAATTTAAAAAACAACAAAATTTTTCTGAGGGAAGTAAAGAGTGAAGTCGGTATCGGGCGTATTCATACCGAAGATAGAGGTATCGGGTATTTTTTTTCAACCATAGTCTTGTGCCTTTAATAGGTTTTTTTTGATTAGAAATGGGAGGATTAATTTAAAAAAAAAGTTTTCCTGAGGGAAGTAAAGAGCAAAGTTGAAACTTAAAACGAACAAAAATTATTACTTCACAGCCTATCTAATATAAAGGGGGCTCATTCGATTGGAAATTGAAAGTTCTAGTGCCCTTTTTAAGAGTCAAAAATCATTGGAGGGCAACTAACCCCCCCCCCTCACGCAAGAACTAAAGAAAAAAAAGAAAGAACTTGTGAAAGAAAAAAGATCGTTGTTCATTTAGGGTGAAAAATAAAATGCCATTCAGTTAAAATAAAAGAAAAAATGCTTTGAACATTTCGGGCAAAAAAAAGGTATTACGTGACAGTGATGGTTGCGCAATCATTACGTAAGGTGTGTGCTGTCGTTACGTTACAAGTGGGGATTCCCTCATGGGTTCCTGTCACATGGTCACATAAAATAGCGTCAAGCTTATTACACCTGAGCGTTTGAAACGGGATAAGTCGTGTGACGTCATTAGAATCCAGAGGGGTGTGTCTTTGGAGCCTTGTCAACTGTGTTCCCTTTAATAGAACCGGTGACCGCGTTTCACAGGTGTGACAGCTTAAGAGGTTGGTAGCTCCAGTTATCTAATGTGCTAAATATGGCGGTTGCTAAGGGCTAATATTGAACATATTCTTTAATGGCCATCAAAGGTTTTTAGTAGAAAACATAGTGGGGAAATAGAAACTTTGGTGGCATTGGCTAGTAACCCTATTTATTATCAAACATATCCAAACCAACAAACATAACCAACAAACATAACCAACAAACATAACCAACAACATAACCAACAACCAACAAACAACTAACAAATACAGCCAACAGTCATTACCATCAGCCATAGCCAACAAACATAACCAACAACATAGCCAACAACCATAATCAACAAACATAACCAAGAACCAACAAACATAACCAATAATTATAACCAACAGCCATAACCAACAAACATTACCAACAACCAACAAACATAACCAATAACCAACAATCACATCCTAAAAAAATGACCAACAAACATAACCAACAATCAACAAACCATAACCAACAAACATAACCAACTAAGATAAACAACAAACATAACCAACAACCAACAATCATAACCATCTACCATCTTGTTTATTTTCCCAACCACACTCCAATTCATCATATGCATACACAATCCAGGGAATCTTGTCAGGGGCGGGAATCTTGCCAGCGGGAAACAGGGCTGTCGTAACGTCAGAGGGCTGCCGTCGGAATTCCATGTTAACTCCCCTATGGATGCCGTGATGTCAGAGGATTCCCATGGGAATCTTACCAGATTGAAACATGTTACCGCATTGCCCAGGTGCATTGGTTTAGAAGCTCCATTCCCCTTGTTAATTCCCCTATTTATTGCTACTTGTCTATTATCCCGACCACATTCCAAGTAATAATATTGAAATATCCGGGACTCTTCCCTAGAAACAAAATTGCGGCACCTGGTCACGAAAACAGGAATGTGCTGCTAATCTTTCTTCTTGTGCCGTTGAACAATTGGAAGAAAGGAGTAGTGGCTATTGGTCCCTTTAAATAAATAGAGGCCTCACTACTAGTACTCTATATAGTTTATTACCAAATTAGCGTGTTCTATTAAATAAAATACTTGCTCCATTTTACTTTAATGAGAGCCGACATTTACCCAACCCCCCCACCCTGTGGCTGGCAGGTCTCTAATCACTTTCGACTCATAAAAAAAGGACCAAATCTCACTTTTTAACACCATGAGCATCTTATGAAGTTTCTGTGACAATGAGGTGAATGTTGGAATGAGGAATGGACAGTCCTACTTCTATAAGGAATATATGCTGCTAATCTTGGTTTTTAATGTTATTAATTAAAAAAAAACTTTCCGAAAAATAAGTTTTTCAAAGAAAAGTAAAAGCCATTTTAAACTTAAGCTCAGGAGATACAAATACCTGTTAAAATTCAAACTCAAAACGACCAGAAATTACCATTAAAGAATAAATGAAACCAAAACGAATAGAAATTAAATAAACAATCATAGCAAAAAACATACAACAAGTAGTAATATAAACGAATAAATAGATCTTAAAGCGAGTAATACTTAGATTGAATATGAAAATCAAGCTTAAAATGAAAACAAATATTTTGCTATTAAAGTATAAATGAAACTTAAGACGAACAGAAATTAAATAACAATCAATGCGAACAAACATACAATATATATTAATGTAAATGAATAAATAAATCTTAAAACGAGTGAAACTTAAATTGAATATGCAAATCAAGTTTGAATCGAATAAAAATAACTACAAACAAGAGTTTGGGTATCGTCTCACTGCAGAAGCCTAAAACCTTCTGCGTCATAGGCGCTTTACTGAAAACAATTCTTTGAAATATTTTCACTTTTGTAACTTTAAGAAATCAAAAATTAATTAAGATTTTAGGGAATAAATATCAGCATATGTATATTAAATTGACAATGCATATTTTTTTAAAGTAAACTCATTTGAATTGTTTTCAGTAAAGCACAAATTATATTCTGGCTTTTAGAAAGCATAGGGGTTTTGAACCCTACTCACATTAATTTATGCTCGTTTCGAGTTTGACTCTAATATTTATTTAAATTTTTGTTCGTTTTAGGTTTCATTTATTTATTGATACTGATTTGGGGTAGTTGTATGCTTGGTAGATTATATGATAGTTCGGACGCCAGGTGTTGAAAATGTGAACCATATCACGACGGAATGGGGCTGCTACGAGAAGTAGCCTACCCTCCACCCCTAAATTGATCATACGGATTCAAAAATACCAATGGCACCTGCTTGCGAGTGGTGGAACAGTCCGAAACTTGACATTTTATTATATTTTGGTGTTTCATGCAAGAAAATATATGTTCCACAAAGTTTGAAGTGCAGTTTTCCGCTCAAATAGAAATGCCTAGAAGCTATAGAATGTTTTCGTAACAAACTAACACGATTAGTTACAAAAAATGGCAGAGTTAATAAAAATGGCAAAACTATATGAGTCTTGAACAGTCTTGGAAAGTATAAACAAAATCAAATTGAATATTAGATATATAATGATATTAATTGTTGACAGATCCATCAGTTCAAGGTTTTTTTTCACTGTAATTTTTATTTTCATTTTCAATGCTGTAAGAACTGGAAAATAATAAATTTGTAATATACGAGTAATTCGTTTTCAGTGAAGCACCAATGACGCGGAAGGCTTTAGGTTTTTACAGTTAAAGAAGGGGGCAGTATCCAAATTTTGCTTGTAATAAAACTATATTTGTCTTGACCAATCTTGAAAAGAACTAATAAATTAAACTGAATGTTTGATGCATAATAATATTAATTGCTAAAAGCTCATCAGTTCAAAATTTTACTGTGATTTTAATATTTATTTTCAATATTAAGTACAAAAGAAAACATTTCTAATATAATTCTTTTTCAGTAAAGCGCCAATGACGCAGTAGGTTTTAGGCTTCTGCAGTGAGACGATACCCAAACTCTTGTTTGTAGTTATTTTTATTTGATTCAAACTTGATTTGCATATTCAATTTAAGTTTCAATCGTTTTAAGATTTATTTATTCATTTACATTAATATATATTGTATGTTTTTTCGCATTGATAGTTATTTAATTTCTGTTCGTTTTAAGTTTCATTTATACTTTAATAGAAAAATATTTGTTTCCGTTTTAAGCTTGATTTTCATATTCAATCTAAGCATTACTCGCTTTTAGATCTATTTATTCATTTATATTATTACTTGTTGTATGTATTTCGCTATGATTGTTTATTTAATTTCTGTTCGTTTTGGGTTTCATTTATTCTTTAATAGTAATTTCTGGTCGTTTTGAGTTTGAATTTTAACAGTTATTTATATCTCCTGAGCTTAAGTTTAAAATGACCTTTACTTTTCTTTGAAAAACTTATTTTTCGGAAAGTTTTTTTTTTTAATTAATTTTTGTTCGTTTTTGATTGAAAAAGTCTCAAGTTTTTATGGCATGGGGGGGGGTGCTTACTGTCCGATTATTCTTGACTTTAAAAAACGGATCTAGAACTTTCAATTTAAATCGAATGAGGCTTTTTTCAAAGTCTATACGATTACCTCTTTGATAAAAACCTTATATATGAACAATAGACAGCTTGCATAACTTGTGGACAGCGATTGACAACAATGAATGGATTTAAAAAATAGCTCCAATAAGGGGGTTTAGACCATTTCACTTGCTGATACAAAGGGATCACGACTGTTCAGAATTGACCTTAATGGGAATTTGTGTGCCAAAGCAATTTTGCATCTATCACAGAGTATGTATTTTAACCTTATAATTGGATAATTATAATAGATTTCCTATGTGTTCTTCCCATACAAAACCCCTTCCCATAATTTATAAACCCTCCTTAATAAGTTATGCCCCGGGGCATTACTTGCAACGCCTACCCCTGGGCCCTGGTGGGCTGTGTCGACACCGGAGTTTTTTGTTATCAGAACTTTGAACTATTTTAACAAAATGTCTATCTCAAAATTTTTATCTGATGCATTTAGGGCGTAGAGGCAGGAGAGGGGCTAGTTGCCCTTCAATCTCTTTTGACTCTTAAAAACTGAAAAAGAACTTTCAATTTTCAATCAAACGAGCCTTCTCTAAAGTTTATACGAGCATCCCTTCCATAAGAAATAATAGGAAGGACTCGGAGAATCTTTAAATTACAACCCTTGCCCTGAGGGCTTTGGGGGAGTTGTAATCCTCAAAGACCTAATTTCCAGAGCTTAAAACTACGTTTAATAAAATGGCTGTCTTAAAATTTTGATTGGATGTGTTTTGGGAAAAGGTGGGCGTGACAGGGGGGTTAGTTGCCCTCAAATCACTTTCGACTATTACAAAGGGCACTAGCCCTCGGAATTTCCAATCGAATGAGCCTTTTTTGAAGTTTCTACCACAACGCCTTCTATAAAAACCTTATATGCCCCCAGGGCATAACTTAAAACCCTTGCCCTGAGGGTTGTCGGGGATTTTCCTCCTCAAAAACAAATTTTCTATCTAGAAATCAACTACGCTGAACAAAATGGCTATCTCAAAATTTTGATCGGATGTGTTTGGGGGAACGATGGGCGTGGGGGGGCCAGTTGCCCCCCAATCACTTTCGACTGTTAAAAAGGGCACTAGCCCTTTGAATTTCCAATCGAATGAGCCTGTTTTGAAGTTTTTACGACAACGCCTTCTATAAAAACCTTATATGCACCCAGGATATAACTTAAAACTCTTGCCCTGAGGGTTGTGGGGGAGTGTCCTCCTCAAAAACATATTTTCTATCTGGAAATCAACTACACTAAACAAAAATGGCTATCTCAAAATTTTAGTTGGATGTGTTTGGGGGAATGATAGGCGTAGGGGGGGGGCTAGTTACCCTCCAATCACTTTTGACTATTAATAAGGGCACTATCCCTTTGAATTTCCAATCGAATGAGCCTTTTTTGAAGTTTTTATGACAACGCCTTCTATAAAAACCTTATATATCCCCAGGGCATATCTTAAAACCCTTGCCCTGAAGGTTCTGGGGGAGTTTCCTCCTCAAAAATATATTTTGTATCTGGAAACAACTACGCTGAACAAAATGGCTATCTGAAAATTTTGATTGGATGTGTTTGGGGAAATGATGGGCGTGGGGGGGAAGGGGGCTAGTTACACTCCAATCACTTTCGACTATTAAAAAGGGCACTAGCCCTTTAATTTCTAATCGAATGAGCATGTTTTGAAGTTTCTACGACAACGCCTTCTATAAAAACCTTATATGCCCCCAGGGCATAACTTAAAACCCTTGCCCTGAGGGTTGTGGGGGAGTTTCCTCCTCAAAAATATATTTTCTATCTGGAAATCAACTACGCTGAACAAAATGGCTATCTCAAAATTTTGATTAGACGTGTTTGGGAGAATGATGGGTGTGGGGGGGGGGGGACTAGTTGCCCTCCAATCATTTTCGACTATTAAAAAGGGCACTAGCCTTTTAATTTCCAATCGAATGAGCCTGTTTTGAAGTTTCTACGACAACGCCTTCTATAAAAACCTTATATGCCCCCAGGGCATAGCTTAAAACCCTTGCCCGCAGGGTTGTGGGAGAGTTTCCTCCTCAAAAATATATTTTCTTTCTGGAAATTAACTACGCTGAACAAAATGGCTATCTGAAAATTTTTATTGGTTGTGTTCGGAGAAATGATGGGCGTGGGGGGGAGGGGGCTAGTTACACTCCAATCACTTTCGACTATTAAAAAGGGCACTAGCTCTTTAATTTCCAATCGAATGAGCCTTTTTTAAAGTTTCTACGACAACGCCTTCTATAAAAACCTTATATGCCCGCAGGGTATAACTAAAAACCCTTTCCCTGAGGGTTGTGGGGGAGCGTCCTCCTCAAAAATATATTTTCTATCTGGAAATCAACTACGCTGAACAAAATGGCTATCACAAAATTTATATTGGATGTGTTTGGGGAAATGATGGGCGGGAGGGGGAGGGGGGCTAGTTGAACTCAAATCACTTTCGACTATTAAAAAGGGCACTAGCCCTTTAATTTCTAATCGAATGAGCATGTTTTGAAGTTTCTACGACAACGCCTTCTATAAAAACCTTATATGCCCCCAGGGTATAACTTAAAACCCTTTCCCTGAGGTCCTGGAAATCAACTACGCTGAACAAAATGGGGCAACTACGCAGATCAAAATAGGGCTACGCTGAACAAAATGGGGGGAAGGGGGCTAGTTACACTCCAATCACTTTCGACTATTAAAAAGGAAACTAGCCCTTTAATTTCCAATCTAATGAGCATGTTTTGAAGTTTCTACGAAAACGCCTTCTATAAAAACCTTATATGCCCCCAGGGCATAACTTAAAACCCTTGCCCGCAGGGTTTTGGGGGAGTTTCCTCCTCAAAAATATATTTTCTTTCTGGAAATCAACTACACTGAACAAAATGGCTATCTGAAAATTTTGATTGGATGTGTTCGGAGAAATGATGAGTGTGGGGGGGGGGAGGGGGCTAATTACATTCCAATCACTTTCGACTATTAAAAAGGGCACTAGCTCTTTAATTTCCAAGCGAATGAGCCTGTTTTGAAGTTTCTACGACAACGCCTTCTATAAAAAACCTGATGTGCACCAAAGGCATAACTTAAAACCCTTGCCCTGAGGGTTGTTGGGGAGTATCCTCCTCAAAAATATATTTTCTATCTGGAAATCAACTACACTGAACAAAATGGTTATTTTGATTGGATGTGTTTGGGGAAATGATGGGCGTTGGGGGGGGGGGGGTTGGTTGCACTCCAATCACTTCCGACTATTAAAAAGGGCACTAGCCCTTTAATTTTCAATCGAATGAGCCTGTTTTGATGTTTCTACGACAACACCTTCTATAAAAACCTTATATGCCCCCCAGGGCATAACTTAAAACCCTTGCCCTGAGGGTTGTGGGGGAGTTTCCTCCTCAAAAATATATTTTCTATCTGAAAATCAACTATGCTGAACAAAATGGCTATCTCAAAATTTTGATTGGATGTGTTTGGGGGAATAATGGGCGTGGGGGGGGGGGCTAGTTGCTCTCCAGTCACTTTCGACTATTAAAAAGGGCACTAGCTTTTTGAATTTCCAATCGAATGAGCCTTTTTTGAAGTTTCTACGACAACGCCTTCTATAAAAACCTTATATGCCCCCAGGGTATAACTTAAAACCCTTTCCCTGAGGGTTGTGGGGGAGTGTCCTCCTCAAAAATATATTTTCTATTTTGAAACCAACTACGCTGAACAAAATGGCTATCTCAAAAATTTTGATTGGATGTGTTTGGGGAAATGATGGGCGTGGGGGGGGGGGGAGGGGGGCTAGTCACACTCAAATAACTTTCGACTATTAAAAAGGGCACTAGCTCTTTAATTTCCAATCGATTGACCTGTTTTGAAGTTTCTACGACAACACCTTCTATAAAAACCTTATATGTCTCCAGGGCATAATTTAAAACCCTTGCCCTGAGGGTTGTGGGGGAGTGTCCTCCTCAAAAATATATTTTCTATCTGGAAATCAACTACGCTGAACAAAATGGCTATCTCAAACTTTTGATTGGATGCGTTTGGGGGAATGATGGGGATGGGGGGGCTAGTTGCCCTCCAATCATTTTGACTATTATAAAGGGCACTAGAACTCTCCATTTCCAATCAAATGAGCCCCCTTTGAAGCTTCTAAGACAACCTCTTCCGTATGAAGTGCCTCTGGGAAAAAAATAAAATAAATAATAATAATAATAAAACATTGGAGCCGTATGGCCTTTACTATAGGCAATGCTACAGCGTTGCCTCTGACTCTTTACTTCATAATAACATCGCAGACCAAAAATGTTCCCAGAAATCAAGAGGGATTCAATATCGGTTTCACATTTTTATATGTTTTTAATGTGTTTTTCATCCCTCCCTCCCCCCCCCCCCAAAAAAAAACAACAAAAAACAAACAAACAAAACAAAATAAAGTCTTGGATACTGCCCTGGGGATAATTTAATCAATTTCTATCTCTACCTGCCCCTCATCTCTCCCCTAGAATTAATTCTTTATTTATCTGAATGGTTAATGAGAGTTGGTAACTTTTTGTACTAAAATGCACCATTTGAGGCATCTGTATCCTTCCCTAACTACAAAACAATCAGGGAACCCCATTGTAGAGGTTAAAAGCTCTGACGTGCAAACATTTGAAATTGAAAAGCGATAGGGAATTTACCTAAGCCGGTGAAATTCATTTAGACCTTAAAAATACTTCGGCTAGTTCAGGAGATTAGCTGAAACATTTAGCCAGCCGTCCTGGCTAAGTAGTTGGTGCGCTGGGATGGGAATCCCTTGTCCAAGGGGCACGGGTTTGATCCCTGACATGGCTGGTTATTTGGTTTGGGAAAGGGTAAGTGGCGTAACTCTGTTAGCTCAGCCAGAGTCAACACAGCTCTAAATGAGTACCTTGAGAAATCTGGGGAATGTAAGCAGGAAGGGTGAGCGAAAGCACAGAATGGCAAGCCCCCAACCCTTCTATTGCACTTCCTGGCTTAAAGGCCCTGAAACAGAGGTCAGCACAGCCGGTTTGGACCTTGAGGGTGCAGTGCCGTCATACTTACTGCTACTACTTCTTAGATCGGGAGAGAGGGATATACCTCAAAGGGTGCATTGTAATGCCAAAACATCCCAAATCTCATTGAACCTTCAGATATATACAAAATTAGTTCTAAGTAAGGTCCAACCGATATTTTCGGTGCAGATATGAGGGTCAATGTCATTATCAGATATCGGGAAAGAAATATCGGTTATCAGCTTATATATTTTTTCTTATACGCAACTTGTCCAGAAGATGGAACCAAATTTTCTCAGGTAATTTTGCTTATTCAATCACTAGGGATGGTGCCACCTGCTAAGTCTGACCATGGTGGAGAGAGGAGCAGAGATGAGTCAAAGTATACTTATTGTCAATTCACACCTGTTGCAGTAATGTTCTAGATGTATAGTGACTTCAAAAACGTACAGCTTGTACCAAAACAACTAAAACAATGTTTTAAGGGGGGGGTTCAAGGTGTCACTCCCACGTGCCAACACCCAGGAGAATTTACCTGTATACCTTAGAAATTCAGCTTATGTGTCCTTATTTGTCGGCATACTGGAAGATTTTGTCGACACATCCTTGAAATCCCTCCTCCAAACTTAAAACCCTAGCTGCACCCCTTTATCCAATGTGCCTAGAATTGATTCATTAGTAAGAGACTATATCATATGGATGTAAAGTGAAGTGTTTACATTAACATGAGGATAATTAAAATTCAAAGTCCCGCTATTGAAGTTTAGATTTGAATAATCAATTTCAATAAATATTCCACACTTCTTTCAATCAGATTTTCACGTATTTCTTTTTCCGTAATTAAACCGTCTTCTTTGATTAAATTTTTTTTCTTATTTTTCACTTCCGCAAATATACACCATTTTTTATTTTTGCTCAGAATCTGCTGATCAGAAAGGGTAAAGAAAATCAAACAATTTTTTTTATGGCGTAATTTTTGGAATCCAAAGTGAATTATTGAGGCTGTTCTTTGATGTGTAATAGACCAGGGAGGAACATGTGAGCAAGAATATGGGCAGAGAATGGGGATGGGGGGGGGGGGGTTAAACTTAAGGGAATTTTTTCGAAGGGGAACTTATTAGCAAATTATATCGGTATCGTAGCGGTACGGTACCGGTATATTGGTATCGAACCCCAAAAATAAATATCGGCTGGGCCCTAGTTCTAAGGGAGAGACGAGGGGAGGGTGGAGGCATAACTTGATGTATAATCCTCAGGGCTGTATCCAGGAATTTTATTTGGGGGTTATTTTTTGGGTAGGGGGGGAGTACAATTTTTTTTTAAAACGCATAAAAAATGTAAAATTGATATTTATTCCTTCTTGATTTCCGGAAATACCTCTGGTCTGTGTTGTTATTATAAAAGTAAAGCGTAAGATTTAAACCATAAATGAGTGAATCTATTCCGTATAGGAGTGGGACAGCCCCTTCCTCATCCCCTCCTCCAACTCATTGTCATAGAAACTTTGGAGGATGCACATTCGATCAGAAATTGAGAGTTCTGGTCCTTTTTTTAAAAGTCGAAAGTGATTTGAGACCAACCAGTAACGGGGGTATTTATTTTCGAGGTGAAATTCCTTGGGGGACAGGGTATTTTCCGCTAGGGTATACATCTAGCCCCTTCCTTAATAGGAAAATACTGACACTTAATTTTATTTCTCACTAATTGACACAAAAACGATTAGTCTCAATTATTCCCCCCCCCCCTCTATCAGAAAGGTATTCCGACGCTAACGTCTATGGTTATTTGCTGATTCACCTTCTTATTTCATAAAAGTTTTTACTTCCAGGTAAAGGAAACTGTCTTCTTACCCAAAGGCTTACAAAAGAAAAAAAAATAAAATAAACAGTAGCTTACATGACGCAAATCACAAGCTTTTCGTATTCTTCAAGAAAATATGGAATATTACCAATCCAACGCGAGCCCTTCATCTAGATCCCGGCGCCGCGCCGGTGAGGGAAGACCGGCGGCGGCGGGGCCAAAAATAGCGTGCCACGCCACGCCACCGGTAAGATGTCGGCGGCGCGTCACCGGTAAGATGTCGGTGGCGCACCGCCGGCGCAATCAATGTTGACCGCAAACATTAATGTTTTCATCAGTCTTTCTCAAATCCCAGCTTAAATTTACAACAGATTCTGTTCATGAGTTCAAAAATTCACAAGTCGCTGACTGGAAACTGGTCTTCTTTGTTATTCATCAAGAGAAGTAGAAATCTGGTAGAAACGAAATGGCTGTGGCGCTTAAGAACCCTTGCATAATAGTTGAAGTATCTATTAGCTATGTATTCTTAACAGAAATAATTATCAAAATTAGTAGGTTTTTTTTCATCGAGCATTACTGCATACAAAACTTCAAATACCGTATCACAAAATTCGTCAGTTATCTGGGTAAAAACTTTGAATATAACTTTGAACTTAGAAGCTTAATTTTTTCATAATGCCCCTTGCCTACATCTGTTTTGTCACCTTTAAAACAGTTGAAATGGGCGACTTTGATATTGATTGTTTTTTTTGCTGTTTTGGATTCCTAAAAAGCCTTCTTGTATTAAAAACTGGTTTTTAATAACAATTTAAAAAAATACATTTTAGTGTTTTTGGCTTCTTTATAGAATATATGTCATGTAGGCTAAGAGTAGAGTGCTATATTCCATTTTGCTTGGCTTATGTTCCATACCATGCTATTTGCTTGGCTTATGTTCCTTACCATGTTATTTGCTTGCAGCACGTTCCTTGGTACCTTTCCAAGCAAAGCGATCAAACACGTTTTGGAACTATGGACAAGATAGTGTAATGCAATCAGACTGGTTTCGTTTCACGGGTTCATTAATAGAACAACTAATGTCTTTGAAAAGGGTAATTAGTTCTAAGCTCAATAACCAAATTAAACTTCCGATGGTTAAGAATGCGTCACGGGTAATTAAAGAATGAGGAATAGAATGCTATAGTTAGAATGGTTTTAAGTTGAAAATTGTACCATTTGCGTAAAAATAACTCTATTTGCGATTTTTTTTTGCGAAAAGATATTTGCAAAAAGGTATCCTGTTGGTTAAGAATGCGTCACGGGTAATTAGAGAATGAGGAATGGAATGCATCAACAATACAAAGAATATGCTCAGATACGTAATAGATTTGACGCCTACAAGAGACATTGGTACAAGGTATTCAATAGCTTAATTGGCTTTATATCATTTTGCGTAAAAGCTAACTCTAATTGAAAAAAAGAGTATAGTATTTGCGAATTGGACTGTATGAACGATATTAATTGTTGATTGAATAATAGGGATGTGAATGATCCTAATAAGTGATCGGACCGTATGAAGGTGGTAAAAAAAGGGGTAAACTAATTATCAGTTAAGGTAACCCCGGAGGGCTTGTTAACTCAGGCAATTTGTTATAAATTTGGAACAACATCAATCTATGAAAATGGTTAACGATGTTAAAATGGTCCTGGGAGTTGACCTGGCTTTACTTCTTCGATGTGTTCTGTATAATACACAAGTGGCGTTTGAACAGTGTTGTCAATTTAAAATAGAGTCTAACGTTATAGTATACTAAAAAGTTGATACTAAGAGAGATGTAGATGTCAAGAAAAGAATTGTAATAATGAAATTCAGAACAATCCATAGAAATCCTTACAAATCAAGTAGTGAGGTGATTATAGGTTTGAAGCATCATGGATCATAAGCACCAAGGACCCTAACCACCAAGGACCTCAACCTTCAAAGGTCCCATACCTCCAAGGGGCCCCTCCCTCCAACTTTTTGGCCCCACCTCCCCCATTTTTTTTGAATTTTTTTGGAAGTTTTTTTTATTATTATTTTTTTAACATGTTATATTTTTTAAACTTTTTTTTATATCTCTTAGAATGACATGTAACATGCTTAAAAAAATCAAATTTAATATTTTCCAAATTCAAAATGAGAATGATACAGAAATGTTAGTCGTGACTTTTACTATTAGAAAAATATTGTTTGTAGTAGCACTTTTTTTATTGGACTAAATTTTTTTTGGACTTCGAAATCATTCAACTTTTTTTTACGTATCTTAAAATAACATGAAATATGCTTATGGCTTTAACAAATGTACTCTATGCTTGCTCAGAGACACGATGCGGCTTTCTCACTGGTACTTTATGGCGGGTTATCAACACTACCTAGTTTATTGCATGTATTAAATCAGTATTTCTTACGCAGTGGAACGATAAACACATAAGTCATATCTTTAGAAAAGTGAAGATGGACCATTTTAAGAAAGTGTGTTAACATGATAGTGTTATTGTAGCATTGAATGCTGACAAGGAGAAGTATTAAAACTATGAAATAAGTACAAGCGGTAGCACTATCGGGAACGTATGCGTGCATTGTCATGACAGTAAGGAATTAAATTTCTTTAGAGTACCAAAAAAATTCAACTGTAATGTTTGTGGATATGTGAGATTGAGATCTCCAGAGATTATTGCACTCAAAGAGAATGCCAACATAAAAATAATCGTTGGTGATTGAGGACAACTCCTTGCTACTGTTGCAGGTAACACATTACCTACTGATACATCCTCTCGTCAGCTTTCTGGTATTAGTATTCAATGGAACGTCAAAAGAAGAAAGGCCCACTCTTCTACTAAAATCATAAACCATACCGTGTCTACGTGCCGAAACTGTTACCTGTGTAAAAATATTATTGTAATACACAGTGAAATTGCCGGAAAAATAAAAAAGGGCATTGGTAGAAAATATCAATAAGGAATATAAAGATGAATCGATGAAAAACAAAGTGCCAGCAAACGTTACCACCATTGATCAAACAGTTAATGAACCAAATAATACCATAGACGAAACGCCTAATGAACCTTTCGGTGACACACCAGTAAAAATTGTGTATGACTCAAAATGGACCAATGATTTTTCTACTGATTACGAGCTAAGAGAAGACAATAGCTACAATATCAAGAGAAAACATGGTGAACTATTTCATGGAACAGATTCAAAATGTCCAAAGTTGATCATTGATATTAATAATGTATCATAATATATTTTTGTATTAATATTCTACATGGTATTATTTCATTAAAAATATATTATGCATTACATTGTCATCTGTTCATTATTTTGGAGTATGCTAGCGTATCAAATGTTTAGAATGTCTATTAAAACATCGGAGATATAAGAACAGGAATTTGCATACATCTATTGTCATACACATGGTATAACATTGACAAAATCTAAGTATCAGAGTGAATAAATTTTTTCTATTAACATCTTTGTCAGATACGTCGGATAAAATTGACTAAATCTAAGCATCAGATTGAATAAATTCTTTATCAACGTCCTTTCTCGGATACGTTGGATAACATTGCCAAAATCTATGTATTAGAGTGGATAAATTCTTTATCAACTTCCCTTTGTCTGATACATCAGATAACATTCACAAAATCTGTGTATTAGAATGAATAAATTCCTTATCATCATCCTTTGTCGGTTACGTCGGATAAAATTGAGAAAATCGAAGTATCAGAGTGAATAAATTCTTTGTCAATGTCTTTTTGACAGATAAGTTTGATAACACTGACCATATCTAAGTATCATAGTGAATAAATTCTATATCAACTTCTTTGTCTGATACATCAGATAACATTCACAAAATCTAAGTATCAGAGTGAATAAATTCTTTATCAACATGCTTTGTCAGATATGCTTGATAAAATTGTGAAAATCTAAGTATCAGAGTAAATAAATTCTTTATCAATGTCTTTTGACAGATACGTTTGATAACACTGACATAATTCAAGTATTGAATTGAACAAATTCTTTATCGATATCATTTTTCAGATACGTCGGATAACATTGACAAAATCTACTTATTAGAATGAATAAATTATTTATCATCATCTGTTGTTGGATATGTCATTATGAAAAAATTGTAAGTAAGTAAGTATCAAACTCATTCTTAATTTCATTTCTTGGATATACAATACAGAAATTTAATTCAGGAAATTATGAAAAAAATTGAACAAATTCTTTATTAATTAGTTTTTAATTAGTTTTTCAAAAAAGTAAAGAACTCCATTAAACCAAAAATTAACAAAAACAAAATCAAATAATCTAACAAGCATACAATTACCCCACAACAGTATCAATAAATAAATGAAACCCAAAACAAACAGAAATTAAAATAAATAACAGGGTCAAAGTCAAAACGCGCAGAAATTAATATGAGTAGGGCTCTAAACCCAATGATTTCTAAAGGTCAGAATATAATTTGTACTTTACTGAAAAATTTGTTTTAATGTTTTCACTTTTATAGCTTTAAGAAATCAAAAATTAATTAAGATTTTAAGGAATAAATATCAGCATATATATACTAAACTAACAATGCACGTTTTTTTCAGGAAATTCATTTGTATTGTTTTCATTTGAATTTTTTTCTGCTCGTTCTGAGTTTGACTCTGTTATTTATTTTAATTTATGTTTGTTTTGGGTTTCATTTATTTATTGATACTGGTTTGTGGTAGTTGTATGCTTTGTAGATTATTTGATTCTATTTTTGTTCACTTTTGGTTTAATGGAGTCCTTTACTTTTTTTGTAAAACATATCTTGTGAAAAAAGTTTTATTTTATTTAATTACGTGTATGAGGGGGGTTGCCCCCTCCTTAACACCTCGCTCTTTGCGCTAAAGTTTTTCAACACTTTAAAAAAAGCTTCTTGTTGATGTAATGAAACGACCCTTGTGTTTCAAGAGTCGTTTTTAAAGAATTGGGACACAATTTAAATTCTAGACTAAAGAGCGAGGTTTCGAGGAATGGGAAACCCCCTCCTCGACATTAAATTTCCCAGCCCCTCCTCAACATTCAAACCTCGTGCTGTTTGTTAAAATGAGTTAAATAATTTTGTTAAATGAGGCAAGTTGTCGATGGGCTATTAAAACAAAAAGTATTTACAAATATTTCATTTTATTTCTTTGTTTTCACCTTTTCACAGTATTTTATTTTCAACTAATTATTGGCGAAGATAATTTTTGTACTGGAGCTGTTTCTACAATATCTACTACAAAATTATATTCACTTTTATGGCATGTATTAACCTGTGAAGGGACGTACCAAAGCAGAGGATTTTTTTTTTAGCAGTCTCAATAATGACAACATAAATCTTATTTGATAATTCAGATAAATTTAGGACTTGTGTCCCGCATACGTGAATGTGTCTATAATACCGCATTTTCAAAGTCGTAAACACAAATATTTGCTCGGACCTTGTCTTTCTTGCTAGTTGATGCCCTTCTTAGGGGTCCGACGTATACCCTCCCCCCAAAAAATAACTACTGTTAAATTTTGTAAAAAGTTACTCCCCACGGCAAAATGTTCTCCCCAGAGAACACTCCCCCTAAAAAGCTCACCCCGAAAGTTTCCCCCAGAAAAATTATCTCCAAATTTAAAAATAAGATGTCAAAGGGAATTAAGACAAATCAAAGACATCAGGGAAAGAAGATATCAGAAATTGTACCTATATTCCAATGTAGAATGTAAATGTAGAATGTAGGTTGTAAAATAAAAGTTTGTGGTAACGAGCTGAAGCCGCAACTTGTGCCAAAAGGCTCCAAAACTAGAAAAAAATATAACAAATAATATATGTTTTATTTTTATCCTGATTTCAAATACATAAGGTTCATTAAATTTAATATTACACATCAAACACCACAAGTCTAAAAAAAACTACCTGATTTTCAACAAATGAGGCTAACACCTCCAAAATAGCGAGCAATCGCAATGATAATCAAACCATCCGATTCAGCATATTAGAGAACTCCGCTGTTGAGGTTTCGAGATCCTATCTACAAAAATGTGGTATTTTGTTTTTTACCCAGGAAGAAAAAAAACTAAATGTATGTTGAATTTCTTTCTTCTTAATGAATTAATCTTGACAGCCATAATGCCCGAATCAGTCGGTAAAAATGGTCTGCCCTGTGGTGAAATCAACTGCTCCTTCCCAAACGTTTTGGCTAGTTACGGCTTTGGTCAGTAGCACGCTAATTCCCGGGGAAGTAATTACTCGTATATCATGGATGCGTGTTTTTTTTATCGTTTCTGACTAAGTAATTTTAATACTAATATGTCCCAAATCATAAGGTAAACATGGTGAGTTAATCAGTAAAATCCATCACCCCATGGCCCATCCCAAAAGATTTTGGATAGTAGTGACTCTGGTCAGTACTAGACCAAGTCCATGGAGAATAATTACTCCTACTTCTTGGTTCCAGCTTTTTATCTCTGAGTACTTCCATTACAAGACAACTCGCATACAGTTGCCACTGATTTCATATGTTCAAATATGAAATCTTGCCCTGCAATAATAACTCAGCCCAAATAGAGTAGAACAGAATTGAAATAAATCAAAATTTGAAAATAGGTACTATCAGATCTACCTAGTTTTAATAGTCAAAAAACAAAACTGGTAGTCCAGAAATTGGTAGTCAAATTCCACGGGGGGGGGGATTTCTCTTGGGAGGAATGTAAATTCCGTGAGACGATATTTTATGCGGGGAGTATTTTTACAGGGATAGGGGAGGGGGTAATACATCTAGCATCCCATTTAAGGTTAGTTACTGTGAACGAAAGAACAATAGCCTTTGTAGAAATTAATGTCATATATTTATTACCTACTTAATCCGTTTTGAATAGATTTTGTCAAGACTCTTATGTACTCCAAAACTTTAAATTAAGTTTTCAGTCAACTGTAGCTCAAAGTATGCTTCGATTATTCATTAGTTCCGCTTTACCATAAATAACCCCTGAAGAGAAGAGACATCAAGCTTATCAGATATGCTTGTCTGAATTTTGAAATCCCTTGACTTTGAGTGCTTTTGCCGATATAACAGTAGTACTGGGTCAATCTAACGAATCGGCCCAATGGGTATTTCTTTTAACTGCCCTATGACACCATTCCTACGACATCCGCGTTGGAGTTATCAATCCCTCATATCCTCTCTCTGTTTTTAACAAGAGCAATAATATTTTCATGAAGACAATTATTCTCAACGAAAGAAAGCTATTACTCCGAGCACATGTATACAGAAACATTTCCAAGCACAAATTCTTATCTCAAGTTCTGTGATAAGGATTCTAGGAATTTTTCACTAGTAACGCCAAGATTTCAAGCAGCCCTATTACGTTGTCTCAAGTAAACGTTTTCATATAAAAGAATGGTTGCCTTCGCATATATTCAGTAGGTCGAGTGCGCTTAATCTAACAAGATGAAACCTAACAATAGGAATTGTGATGAAGAATGCTATAGACAAAAGAATTGTGATATATTTTTCATTTTATGCTTAGTTGGTGATTTGAGATGCATGCTGGACAGACATATTCTTTTGTTAGTTAATAAAATATGCTTCGATCTCCGAAAATTGTAAAATGTCCGATCATCCCCTTGTATTTACATTGAAACTATGTTATATGTGTTTGTATATCATATATCATCTTTTGTTTTACTGAGTTCAATCCGTGAAACTCAGACACACACACACACCCACACTACTACAATTACTACTACTACTACTACTATTACTACTATTACTATTACTACTACTAATAATACTACTACAACTTTTCTTTCTATGTATTCTATTTTCTTTCATCTACATAGACAATAGGAAAACATAAATGATTATTAGATCTATATTTATTATTTTAGACTAATACAGATTTTTCAACATCCAAGGCAGCGCAATCGCGCTACCTAAGTAAAGAACGATGTTGGTACAGTGTATTATTTATTATTATTTTTCTTCTTTAGACCAGGGCACTTTGTATCAAAGGAGTTGTCTTAGAAACTTCGGAAATGGCTCATTCGATAGGAAATCGGAGTAGCATGTGCCCTTTTTAATCGTCGAAAATGATTGGGAGGCAACTAACACCCCTTCCACACCCACCATTTCCCCAAACACATCCAATCAAAATTTTGAGGTAGCCATTTTGTTCAGCATAGTTGATTTCCAGATATAAATTGTGTTTTCGAGGAGGATACTCCCCCACAGCCCTCAGGGCAAGGGTTGTAAGTTATGCCCTGGGGGCATATAAATTTTTTATAGAAAGTTTTGTCATAGAAACTTCAAAAAAGGCTCATTCGATTGGAAATTCAAAGGACTAATGCCCTTTTTATAGTCGAAAGTGATTGCAGGGTAACTAACCCCCCTCTGACGCCCACCTTTCCCCCAAACACATCCAATCAAAAGTTTGATATAGCCATATTGTTCAACGTAGTTGAAACTTCTGGAAATTAGGTCTTTCAGGATGCCAACCCCCCACAGCCCTCAGGGCAAGGGTTGTAAGTTATGCCCTGGGGGTATATAAGGTTTTTGTAGAAAGCGTTGTAGTAGAAACTTCAAAAAGGGCTTATTTAATTGGAAATTGAAATGGCTAGTGCCCTTTTTAATAGTAGAAAGTGATTGGAAGGCAACTAACACACCTTCCAGGCCCACCATTTATCCATACCAAACCAATCAAAATTTTCATTAGGCATTTTGTTTAAAGTAGTTGAAAGGTCCGGAAATTATATCTTTGAGGATGACACTCCCCCCAAAACCCTTAGGGCAAGGATTGTAAGTTATGCCCTGGAGGGATATAAAGTTTTTACTGAAAGCTTTGTCGTAGTAACTTGAAAAAGGGCTCATTCGATTGGAAATTCAGAGGGCTAGTGCCCTTTTTAATAGTCGAAAGTGATTTGAGGGCAACTAACCCCCTCCCACGGCCACCTTTTCCCCAAACAAATCCAATCAAAATTTTTAAATGGCTATTTTGTTCAACGTAGTTAAAAGTTTTAGAAATTAGGCCTTTGAGGAGGATACCACCCCCCTCAAGAACCCTCGGGGCAAGGGTTGTAAGTTATGCCCTGGGGGCATATAAGGTTCTTATAGATAGTGATGTTGTAGAAACTTCAAAAAGGGTTGATTCGATTTGAGATTAGAAGGGCTTGTGCCCTTTTTAATTGTCAAAAATGATTGGAGGGTAACGCCCCTCTCACACTCACCATTTCCCCAAACACATCCAATAGAAATTTGAAATAGCCATTTTGTTCGACGTAGTTAAAAACTCCAAAAGTTATATTTTTGAGGATGACACTCCTTCCACAGCCCTCCCAGGAAGGGTTGTAATAATGCCCTGGGGGCATAAAAGTTTTATTTATAGAAAGCGTTGTCATAGAAACTTCAAAAAGGATTCATTTGATTGCGAATTGAAACGGCTAGTGCCCTTTTTAATAGTCGAAATTGACTGGAGGGCAAGTTCTCTCACGCCCACCATTTTCCAAAAACATCCAATTAAAATTTTGAGATACCCATTTTGTTCAACGTAGTTGAAAGGTCCAGAAATTATGTATTTGAGGATGAAAACCCCCTCACAGCTCTCAGGGCAAGGGTGTAAGTTATGCCCTGGGGTAAAGTTTTTATAGAAAGCGTAGTTGTAGGAACTTCAAAAAGGGCTCATTTGCTTGAAAATTGAAAGGGCTAGTGCCCTTTTTAATAGTCGGAAGTATTTGGAGGGGAACTAACCCCCCTCTCACGCCCACCATTTCCCCAAACACATACAATCAAAATTTTGAGATATGAAATTTCTTCTCCGTAGTTGAAAGTTCTGGAAATTAAGTCTTTGACGATGACAGCCCTCCCCCTACCCTTAGGGCAAGGGTTGTAGGTTATACCCTAGAGGCATATAAGGTTTTTATAGAAAGTGTTGTCGTATAAACTTCAAAAGAGCGCATTCGATTGGAAATTGAAAGGGCTAGTGCCTTTTTAATAGTTCAAAGTGATTGGAGAGCAACTAACGCCCCTCTCATGCCCACCATTTCCCCAAACACATCAAATAAAAATTTTGAGATAGCCATTTTGTTTAATGTAGTTGAAAGTTCTGGAAATTAAGTCTTTGAGGATGACAACCCCCTCACAGTCCTCAGGGCAAGGGTTGTAATTTATGCCCTGGGGGAATATAAGGTGTTTATAGAAAGCGTTGTCGTAGAAACTCACAAAGTGCTCATTCAATTGGAAATTAAAAGGGCTAGTGCCCTTTTTAATAGTCAAAAGTGATTGGAAGAATTGACATTTTTATAATAAAGATTGATGTGGGTACAATTTATTATTATATTTTTTTACCAGGGAACTTCGTATCGAAGGAGCTGTCTTAAGAACTGTGAAAAGGGCTTATTCGATTTAAAATAGAAAGGGATAATGCCCTTTTTAGTAGTGGAAAGTGTTTGGAGGACGTCTAGTCCCCCTCCCACGCCTACTCTCCCATTTGCCCATTATGTTTAAAAACTAAATTTTGCCTTAAGATTAAATCAGAATGGACTGTGTTAATGCTAATTCCCAATAAGCCATCTCAGCATTGTCCCAACAGCGACTGAGGGTATTATGTTAAAACTTTTGGGGCTACTTCTGCTCCTAAAATTTAACCAAATCAAAATAGCGTAAGTGTATCCAAGCTATCACAGAAAGTAAACAGATTTTTTTTGCGAATGGTATCAAGTTTTCTATTACAGGTCAGCTAGAGGAGCTAAGAAACTAAATTAAACACTACTATTTGTGTCCAGATTTTTAAAAGGGTGTATGTTGTTAAAAGTTGCTAAAAAATTTTCTCCGGCATACAAATAGAAGGTCAAACTATAATCTTAAAAAACAAAAAGATTTAAAGTATTATTTACTTTTACCTGAGAAGACTATGTCGATGTCAAACGAACAGAAATTAATTTAAAAAACTTTCCACAAAATAAATTTTTCAAAGAAAAGTAAAGAACTCCATTAAACCAAAAATGAGCAAAAATAAAATAAATAATCTACCAAGCGTGAAACTACCACAAATCAGCATCGATAAACAAATGAAACCCAAAACGAACGGAAATTACAATAAATAACCGAGTCAAACTCAAAACAAGCAGAAATTAACATGAAAAGGGCTCATAACCCCCTATGCCTTCCCAAGCCCAGAAAATAATTTGCACTTTACTAAAAAAAATACAAATGAATCTGCATTGTCAGTTTAATATACATATACTGGCATCTAAGTAGAAGAAGCCCGTATACCACAGGGATAACACCATATATGGGCATTGACCTACTAATGGGAATGACGCAACACGCTCAGTGAATACAACCGGGACATGATCATTGACCTCCAATGAATTTACACTGAATTTAAGTGACAGGATGTTTTCGAAATCAAAGTATTGTGTTATTAGTGATGTCCCAATTTCACCTTTGAGCTGTTTATATTGATCACACTTCGAGGCTAAGATTGCAGTTCGTTTCAACGCATTATGGAGAAAGCATCATGTATGGATGATTTAGAAGTTTTTGCAACGCAAATTTATAATGTAAGGTCTGTTTATAAATAATTAATTGAGATATTTACATGGTAAGTTTTTTTAACAAATCATATTATTGACTTATGTGAATATAGCACTCGATGCCTTTGTTTTATGCTCTTTCCGAATATAATCACTTTTTTGTCGGAAATGAATTGTTAGCCCCACCACCCCAATATATTCAAATTCATGGTGTATATTTACACATTAGAGGGGGGGGGAGTAAAGCATTCTATATATTAAATGTAACCCTGCTAGCATTTTCTGAACACATTAATTTATTTGGGATGTAGCCTGGCGGTGAAAATGTCGTTTTATGTAAATTTTAGGCCTATACGCTGTGTCTGTGTGTTAACGAGATTTTTCTATCTAATTATAGGTCTATATAGTTGGAACGTGCTAACATTTCGAAGGTTTTATAATGAGGAGTCTATAGCGTAGCATAGACTAGCAATGAAAATTATCCACACTTAATTCTTTGGGGTGTAGCCTAACGGTGAAAATTTCGTTTGATGTAAATTTTAGGCCTATAAGGTGTGTGTGTGTGTTTTAACGAGCTTTTTCAATCTAATTATAGGCGTATATAGTGGGAACGTGCTATCAAGCCTTTATTTCTAGAGTTTATAACATTTCGAAGGTTTTATAATTGGGAGTCTGTAGCGTAGCCTAGACTAGCAGTTAAATTTATCCACACTAATTCTGCTTTTAGAAACATAATTTTTTTAAGGCTTATTGAATATCTCATGAGGGTTAATGATTGCGAAAAATCTTTATTTCAACTTATTTCAGTTTTAGATCTAATATCTGATAGTATATGAATGGGTTTCATTCAACTTTGATAAACTCATTATTATCCAAAAACAAGAAAAAAAATCGTTTTATACATAATCATTGAATTTTTAAAAACCTCATCGAATCTTTATGACAAAGTGTCTTTTGCTTGAACCGTACAAGATAAAAAATATTTTTTTACACCCCATAATCTAAGAATAGTTATCTTCGTTAGAAAGAATAACTTTAAAACCAGTTCACCATATTGAACTTCGTTTTTAGTAGAGTAGATTTTTTTGCATTAATATAGAAGACGGGAAGGGCTGTGTAAAAGCGGTGGGGGTGAGTTTTTTTTTCACTATGGCATTCACAAAAGACTATAATTTAATTTCTTTTTAAGGATAATTTTGAAGAATGCGTCGCTCCTCCGAGAAAAAGGCCCGAATTGAATATGAGAATCACTTACGTCCCTCTATAATTAATTACATTGGACCTGTGACGGCATATATACAGGTTGAGAGCAAATTGTCAATGAACATGATGGCTTTGCAAGGAGTTATAATGTGAATTTAAAATTTAATGTTATTTCTTGTAAATAGACTAGCAGTCAACAATGGCAAATTCTCCCTTTCTTTGGTATTATTTACAACGGAATAACATCAAATAAAAAAGCGATATATGCTTATCACATGAATGACATGGGAATAACACTACCCTTTAGATTATCACATCAATCTATAATTCTAAATCGAAACATTTCCGATTTACAACCATTCACTTCAACAACAAGCAATTAACTGATTTTGTACAGATTGAAATGAATATTCGTATACATAGATCGTAAGTTAAACAATTTGCCGTAGTTTTAAGAATATAGTTTATTATGGTTGGGGAGGGGGGGGGGGTAGATGTAGCTTATGATAAATATTTTCATATAGTAATTGCTTTTCATTTTGAGTACATAAAATGAAACTATGATGTGTGATTTTCAATGTTTTAGTATGGGCAGCATCACATTATGCGCTGCTATTTTTGTCATTTTTTCTTTCTAGTAGATAATTTGCTAAGAAAAATAAGAAGGTATAATGATTAAGGCAAATTTATGAGTATCATACTTTAGTGTGGACAGCAGAAGTGGGGGAAGGGGGGGGGGAGATGTTGCTTATGATAAATATTTTCATAGGGTAGTCGCTTTTCATTCTGAGTACATTAAGATGAAACTATGATGTGTGATTTTCAATGTTTTAGTATGGGCAGCATCACATTATGCGCTGCTATTTTTGTCATTTTTTCTTTCTAGTAGATAATTTGCTAAGAAAAATAAGAAGGTATAATGATTAAGGCAAATTTATGAGTATCATACTTTAGTGTGGACAGCAGAAGTGGGGGAAGGGGGGGGGGAGATGTTGCTTATGATAAATATTTTCATAGGGTAATCGCTTTTCATTTTGAGTACATTAAGATGAAACTATGATGTGTGATTTTCATTGTTTTAGTATGGGCAGCATCACATTATGCGCTGCTATATTTGTCATTATTTTCTTTCTAGTAGATAATTTGCTAAGAAAACTTAAAAGGTATAATGAATATGGCAAATTTATGAATATTATAATGCAGTACGGACAACAGGAGCAGCACATTATGCGCTGCTATTTTTATTATTTTTCATTCCACTAGATTATTTTCTAAGAAAACTAAGAAGTTATAATGAATATTGCAAATTTAAGAATATTATAATTAAGTAAGGAGAGAAGCGCATTATGCAATGCTATATTTATTATTATTTTTTCTTTTTACTTGATTATTATTAAACAACAACTATGTGTAGGCATGTGTGTGTATATGTGGGGGAGGGGGATATTGCTACTAAGTGTGTTTTTTTATTTTAATGCATATGTTTTAAATGATTAAAAAATCTAGTCGCTATTAATGTAATTTTCGTCTTTTTTTAAAAAAAGGTGATTTATACACGTTGAAATTAAGTGGTTGTTTTCTTTATAGGTCAGAACAGATTCATTGCTACCTTCACCCACGTATCATGTGACCGCATTGATGAAATCATTCAAATTAATGCACCAGAGCAATTTCGTGACATTGTTGAAACATCATAGCATAACGGTGAAGGATATGGTAAATTTTCACAGGGGTTGTATGATGGTAGTGATAATTTAGACGGTAAACTTGCTAACATTATTAACGACACGGAATGAACAGATAATTTATTAGGATAATTTTTCAATGTTGATAGTAATTCTTTAAATGTAGACAATAGCAATGGCTACTATGATTATAAGCCTACTGATTTTATTTCTCTGTTACAGAATGTGATTCACCATTTGAAAACTCTGTATGTGTCATTGCTTCAAATAAGCAAATTGAAACACGTGAATTTTACAATATGAATGAAAATAGTATCATTGACTATACAAAGAGACATGATAAAAGCGAAGTTACATTACACTGTAGAAAATTTGACCCTGACATTGCAGCACATCAAGATTAGTATACAGTGAATTCAGATGATCTACCCACATTAGTTGTTCTCGACAAATACCTATACGTAGTAGAAGAAGAAATCTAAAGAGTAGAAAGTCGTTTTTTATTATGTATATACATTAGATAATTTCGGAGACCAAACTGCCTTTCCATGACGATAAAATAAAATTCAAAATTGGGATAAAATCTTTTTAATGGAAAGTGTATAATAAATTTCAAAAAAAACCGATATTTCGGTCACATATACAGTGACCGTCATCAGTAGTAAAACTAAACTAAAAAATTTTTAAACAAAAATTTATATACTAAATCATATAAAATTGCATATTGTTTAAATCTCTAATTCTTTTCAAAGCAAAGGCGGAATCTAGCTTGTTTGACCTTCTTGGATTCGGTTCATTATCGTTCAATGATATAACATTTGGACAAAGGTTGACTACATTGGATGAATTGAACTTTACTCTGTCAGATTTTAATAAATTATCATAGATAGAGTTCAGCCCATATTCACCTGTATCCCGATTCAAAGCAATATTTTTGAATAAGGTTTTCTTTATTTCAAGAGTTTCACGAAAATTTTGCTTTAAACCCCGATCCCTAGAAATCAAAGAGACATTCTTGAACAAAATAAAATGGTCTGGAAAATTAAAAATATGTTCTGAAAGGGCTGAAGTAAAATCTTCAGACTTAGAATCTTGCTTTAAAGCCGAAGAAATAGAATCTTTATGTTGTAATGATCTCATTTCCAAATCTGGTTAGTACATCCCACATATGAGCTTCCGCAAGTACATGGGATCTGATAAACCCAACTTTGTTGCCCAATATTCACCCAATTTGTTCACCCAATGTAGTTGACCTTTGTCAAATTGTTTTTGTCAATGGGTGACCTTTGTCAAATGACCTTTGTTAAATTTTTGTTTCAAATCGTTTTAGTTTAGTTTTACTACTGATGACGCTCACTGTATATGTGACCGAAATATCTGATATTTTTTGTGCAATTTATTATACACTGTCTATTAAAAAGGATTTTATCCCTATTTTGAATTTTATTTTATCGTATATACATTATTTTTATTAATGTATAACTTTACATACAGTTTTTGAACATTTTATTTATAGAGCACTAAAATCAATATTAAACATGTTTGAAAGTATATTTTCCACTAAGGAAGTCGTTCAGACGAGGAATGTCAACGTAAATGTTCAGAAACTTCTTGTAAGTATAGCCACGACATCTGAATATGAGATAGAGCAGTGCATGAAACCCACAGGTCTTAGTCGTTAAATCCTGAAATCTCCTCCGATTTTGAATAATAGTTTTCCCACTGCTTTCAATAAAGCTGTTGATGTGTGGGGTGTAGAATTTATATGACAGCCCATGAGGATCAAAAAATTCTATATTCTTCGCTGTTTGAAAGATGCATAGCCAATGACCTGTCTCTACCCTCGACGGACTGCTATTAACAATGATTAGGGTATTGTTAACACTTGGAATTTTTTCAATGAAGTCCAATGGTATCTATAGGATTTATGTTGGGACATGTATAAATTCATACAATATAGGCTGATTATTTGATTTGTGTTCATGATGCAAGGTCTAGTAGACCACTGCCGTAAGGGGTGATTTCCCAATAAGTTTCAAATTGACTGAGTGGTATTAATGTGATAGTTTCAGTCAAAGCATTGGCAAATGTGCACTCTAAACATACATTCCGCGTTCGTACTATGCTCATATCTTGAGTGCCAGACAAGTCCAAAACAATTACACCATGACTTTTTGAAAACATTGAATTAGTTATTGCACTTTCAAATAGTTATAAGTCATGATCTAGGGATTGCATAGTCAATTCAATTCTGTAGGATTTTTATCAAATGATAAAGTGTACAAGGGGATTCCATTCATTTTGCACACAAATGGAATGAGCATTGTCAGTTTAATATACTTATACTGATACTTGTTAATCAAAATGTTAATATTATTGGATTTATTAAAGTTATAAAAGTAAAAACATTTATATTTTTTTCAGTAAAGTGCAAATTATGTTCTGGCCTTGGGTAGGCATGAGGGTTTTGAGCCCTACTCATGTTAATTTCTGCTCGTTTTGAGTTCAACTCGGTTATTTATTTTAATTTCTGTTCGTTTTGGGTTTCATTTACTTATCGATGCTGATTTGTGGTAGTTTCACGCTTGGTAGATTATTTGATTTTATTTTTGCTCATTTTTGGTTTAATGGAGTTCTTTACTTTTCTTTGAAAAACTTATTTTGTGGAAAAAGTTTTTTTTAATTAATCTTAGCCAAGAGCCGTTGGCAAACTTACAACCCTTGAAATGAGGGATCTGAGGGGGTTATAATCCTAAAAGACCTAATTCCCAGAACACGTTGAACAAAATGGATATCTCAAAATTTTGATTGGATGTGTTTGGGGAAATGGTGAGCGTCAGAGTGGGGTTAGTTGCCCTTCAATCCCCTTCGACTATTAAAAGGGCACTAGCCCTTTCAATTTTCTATTGAATGAGCCCTTTTTATGTTTTTACAACATCGCTTTCTATAAAAACCTTACATGCTCCCAGGGCCTTACTTACAACCCTTGCCCTGAGGGTTGTGATGGGATGGGCTGTCATCCTTAAAGACCTAATTTCCATAACTTTCGACTATTAAAAAGGGCACTAGCCCTTTGAATTTTCAATCGAATGAGCCCTTTTTCAAGTTTCTACAACAAAGATTTCAATAAAATCTTGCCTATAAAATTACTGCCTATGATCTAATATTTTCTTTAAGACTCTTGTTGAAAATTTTACCCGACCCCCAGTCCTGTAGTGATGAGGCAGCAAAATTTGATGCAGAAGGTACAAGATATTTTCTGGCAAGGGGTAGTGCAGAACGAAATATTATAGCAAACCAAATACCAAGACCAGAGCCAGATTTTAGTACGCCCCTTGTAATAGTCCAATCCATGACCTATTTGACGAGGACTCAGAGCACCAATATAGCAGTAAATATCTCGACAGACAAATGGAATTCTTCTATTGTTCATCTTAGGCAATGGGTCGAAAATGACATTTAATCATAGCTAAACCTTTTGTTATTGCTAGTGGATCACCCACTTCACTTTTTAGTGTTAACTGACAATTTCGGTGTTAACTGACAGTTTAACTGAAGTTTTATTTTCTTTTTCTCTGAAAAGACTATGTCAATATAAAACGAACAGAAATTAATTAAAAAATCTTTTTCCATTAAAATAAGTTTTTCAAAGAAAAGTAAAGAACTCCATCAAAGAAAAAATGAGTAAAAATGAAATCAAATAATCTACCAAGCGTGAAACTACCACAAATCAGCATCGATAAATAAATGAAACCCGAAAAGAGCAGAAATTACAATAAATAATCGAGTCAAACTCAAAATGAGCAGAAATTAACATAAGTTGGGCTCAAAACCCCTATGCCTTCCCAAGGCCAGAACATAATTTGCACTATACTGAAAAAAATATAAATGTTTTTACTTTTATAACTTTAATAAATCAAATAATATTAAGATTTTGATTAGTAAATATCAGTAAATGTATATTAAACTGACAATGCACATTCATTTGTAGTAGTTTCACGATTTGTGGTAGTTTCACGCTTGGTAGATTATTTGATTTTATTTTTGCTCATTTTTGGTTTAATGGAGTTCTTTACTTTTCTTTGAAAAACTTATTTTGTGGAAAAAGTTTTTTTTAATTAATTTCTGTTCGTTTTATATTGACATAGTCTTTTCAGAGAAAAAGAAAATAAAACTTTAAATCTTTTCGTTTTTTAAGAATTTGTACTTTGGCCAACTATTTGCATGCTGGAGAAAAATTTTCAGCCATTTTTAACAACAAACACCCTCTTGAAAATCTGAACACAAATAGTAGTGTTTAATTTAGTTTCATACCTCCTCTAGTTGACCTGAAATGGAAAACTTGATACCATTCGCAAAAAAATCTGTTTACTTTCTTTGATAGCTTGGATACACTTACGCTATTTTGATTTGGTTAAATTTTAAGAGCAGAAGCAGCCCAAAAGTTTGAACGTAATACCCTCAGTCGTTCTTGGGATACTGCTGAGATGCCTTATTGGGAATTAGCATTAACAAACTGCATTTTGATTTAATTTTATCGCAACATTTAGTTTTTAAACATAAAATCAAATGGGAATGTGGGCGTGGGAGGGGGATTAGTTTCCCTCCAATCACTTTCGACTATTTAAAAGCGCATCAGCCCTTTCTATTTTCAATCGAATGAGCCCTTTTCGAAGTTTCTACGACAACTCCTTTGATACAAAGTGCCCTGGTCTAAACAATAACAGCAACAAAAAAATAATACATTATATCCACATCGATCTTTACTATAAAAATGTCAAGCCTTCCAATTACTTTCGACTATTAAAAAGGGCACTAGGCCTTTGGAATTACATTCGAATGAACCTTTTTCGAAGTTTCTACGACAACCTTTCCTATAAACACTTTGCCCCAAGGCATAAATTACAACTCTTACCCTAAGGGCTGTGTGGGTGGTTGTCATCCTCTAAGACCTAATTTCCAGAACTTTCAACTACGTTACACAAAATGGCTATCTCAAAATTTTGATTGGATGTGTCTGGGAAAATGGTGGGCTTGAGTACCCCCAGGGGAAAACTTACAACCCTCGCCCTGAGGACTGGGTGGGGAGGGGGTTTCATCCTCACAGACCTAATTTCCAGAACTTTCAACTACGTTGAACAAAATGGCTATCTGAAAATTTTGATAGGATGTGTTTTGGGGAATGGTGGGCGTTAGAGAGGGGTTAGTTACCGTTGAATCACTTTCAACTATTAAAAAGGGCACTATCCCTCTCAATTTCCAATTGAATGAGCCCCTTTTGCAGTTTTTACGACAACTCTATGACTAAAAACCTTATATCACCTGGGCATAACTTACAACCTTTTCCCTGGGGACTCTCGGGGGTTTGTCATCCTTAAATACATAATTTCCAGAACTTTCAACTACGTTGAACAAAATGGCTATCTCTAAGCTTTGATTGAATGCGTTTGGGGAAATGGAGGGAGTGAGAGAGGGGTTAAATACTCTCCACTCACTTTCGACTAATAAAAAGGGCAATTTCAATTTCCGATCAAATGAGCCCCTTTTGAAATTTCTACAACAACTTTCTATATAAACCTTATATGCTCCCAGGGCACACATTAAAACCCTTGCACTGAAAGCTCTGATGGAGTTTTTATCATAGAAGACCTAATTTCCAGAACTTTCGACTACGTTGAACAAAATGGATATCTCAAAATTTTGATTGGATGTGTTTGGGGAAATGGTGGGCGTGAGAGGGGGGTTAGTTTCCCATTTCAAAAAATATGCCCCCAGGGCATAACTTATAACCCTTGCCCTGAAGCCTAAGGTGAGAGTGTCCTTCTCAAAGGTATAATTTCCTGAACTTTAAACTTCGTGGAACAAAATGGCTATCAATAAATTTTGATCGGATATGTTTGGGGAAATGGTGGGCGTGGAATGGGTGTTTGTTGCCTTCCAATCACTTTCGACTATTGAAAAGGGCACCAGTCATTTCAATTTCCAATCGAATGAGTCATTTTTGAAGTTTCTGCGACGACACGTTCAGTAAAAGCCTTATATGCCCCTAGTGCATAACCTACAACCCTTGCCCTGAGGTCTTTGGGAGAGTGTCCTCCTCAAAAACATAATTTCTATCTGGAAATCCAAGACACTGAATAAAATAGCTATCTAAAAATTTTGATTGGATATGTTTGGGAAAAAGGTGGGCGAGAAAGGGGGCTAGTTGCCCTCAAATCACTTTCGACATTTAAAAAGAGCACTAGACATTTGAATTTCCAATCGAATGAGCCCTTTTTCAGGTTTCTACGACAAAGATTTCAATAAAAACTTATATGTCCCCAGGGCATAACTTATAACCCTTGCTCTGAAGACTGTGGGGGGAGTTTCCTGCTCAAAGGTATAATTTCCTGATTTTTAACTGCGTGGAACAAAATGGCTATCCCAAAATTTTGATTGGATGTTTTTGGGGAAATGGTGGGCGTGGAAAGGGTGTTAATTGCCTTCCAATTAGTTTCGACTATTAAAAAGGGCACAAGCAATTTCAATTTCTAATCAAATGAGCCCTTTTTAAGTTTCTGCGACAACGAGTTCTATAAAACTTAATATGCCCCCAGGGCATAACTTTCAACCCTTGCCCTGAGGGCTGTGAGGAAGTTGTCATCCTCAAAGACCTAATTTCCAGAGCTTAAAACTACGTTGAACAAAATGACTATCTCAAAATTTTGATTGGATGTATTTTGGAGAATGATGGGCTAGGGGGGAGGGCTAGTTGCCCTCCAATTACTTTCTACTATTAAAAAGCGTAATAGCCCTTTGAATTTCCAATCGAATGAGCCTGTTTCGAAGTTTCTACGACAACGCTCTCTATGAAAACCTTATATGCCCCCAGGCCACGACTCAAAACCCTTGCCCTGAGGGTTTTGAGGGAGTTTCCTCCTCATAAACATATTTTCTATCTGGAAAACAACTACGCCGAACAAAATGGCCATCTCAAAATTTTGATTGGATGTCTTTGGGGGAATGATGGGAGTGAGGTGGGGGGGGGGGGCTAGTTGCCCTCCAATTACTTTCTACTATTAAAAAGCGTAATAGCCCTTTGAATTTCCAATCGAATGAGCCTGTTTCGAAGTTTCTACGACAACGCTCTCTATGAAAACCTTATATGCCCTCAGGGCATAACTTAAAACCCTTGCCCTGAGGTTTGTGGGGGAATTTCCTCCTCAAAAAACATATTTTCTATCTGGAAATCAACTACGCTTAACAAAATGACTATCTCAAAATTTTGATTGGATGTGTTTGGGGAATGATGGGCGTGGGGGGAGCTAATTGCCCTCCAATCACTTTCGACTATTAAAAAGGGCACTAGCCACTCCCATTTCCAATCGAATGAGCCCTTTTCGAAGTTTATACGACAACTCCTTCGATACGAAGTGCCCGGTAATGGAGAAAACCAAAAACACATTGTGCCCACTTCGTTCTTTACTTAGGCAGCGCTAGCGCGCTGCCTATGATCATGAATAAAATCAGCCGTATTTTTCAATCTACAATATCTTCAAACTAAAAGTCGAATAGTTCTTTTTAATCGTTTGGTCAATACGGCCTTTATAGGACTGTGACTATGATAGAGCATTGTATTATTTTTGATTAGTACTGTTTCGACATGTGGATTAACAAATTCACTATCCTGATCCATTTGAATTTTTTTTATAAGAATCTTGTTCAAGAATTTTTACTATAGCCTGAGCAACTTCAACACCTCTCTTTGTCCGCAATGGAATGGCATATGCATGGCGACAAAAAAACTCTGATTGCAAGCAGATTGTACTTGTATGGTGTATTGTGACGCCTTTGAATCTCATCTAGAGTTGGGAGATCTGTTTGAATTATGTGCAGTGGGAAAAAGGCTTAAGTTTTTCGATAATGATTACCACGAAGCCTATGATTTCGATGTAGAATGTAACTTGATTCATTTTGTAGATACTCTTGCACACTTTTAGTGTTAACACCAGTGACTTTGGAAAGAGTGGTGGGGGAACATAAGCTTCCCGCTTCACCAATATTTCCATAAACATGTTTCAAAACTTCAACTATTCTGAGAGTAAACACGTAGTGTAACGTCCACTACCCTTTTGCATACTAGTGGGTGATGATAATGACGTTGAGTTGATATCAATACGTCTTTGCTTTTGTCTAGCTACCCCTGGTCTCGTCCTCGTCATCGTCAAATCAATGTTTCTACTAGGTGTGCTAGTATTTTCCAAGATTGGTTTAAAATCTTCACCTGTTTCTTCTTCTTCTTTTTCTTCTTCTTGTTTTAATGTTGATGATGATGGACTATATTCATTTAATTTCTTTAGAATTTATTTATTGCTAATAAGACTTTTGGGGAAGTTTAATGTATTTGAAAAGTTGTATAGATGACTGTCAAATGATAAAAGTCCTTAACGATTTGTAACAGTGTCATAAATCCCAAGTAGATTATAACTCTTCCCTTGAACTATAATTCGTTTCCCATTGCTATCAACTTGAATATGATCTTGACCACTTTCCATGAGATATTTTATGAGTCGTTTACTTTGTTCACGATGTGAGTGTGGCATTATATTTCCAATCCTTGACACTATTGAATTCAATTTCTTCTCCTTTAATTTGGTTAATGTTCCAGCATCAGCAGCAGAATCTTGAAAGGATGTTTCCCTTTTGTGACCAACAACAATTACATTGACTGGTCTCACATGATAGGGCTTATGTTTGTCCACACGCCAAAGGGCATTTTGAAGTATAAGTAGTTTTTCATCATCACCAATATTCTCATTGTTAATGAATTTACTCAGATTGTCCTCAAAGTGTTCCACGGGTGAAAGAGCAAGTTCTATTGGGGTCAATTTATAGGGTTTAGCCATGTAGAGAAAACCGTTTACAGGTCCTACAATTATTGGCAGTAAAAGTGTAAAAAAGCTACCACCCACTTAGAGAAGACGTATCCTTTTAAAAATTTTTCCTTTCTTTTTGCAAGCCAAGGCACGTACAATGGAACGATGTTGCTTTGCCTGTTGCTTAAGTACTTCTGGCAGTTGAACATTGCCCTCGGTTAAATTTAAACAAAGTTCAGATATTAGATTAATAAAATCACTGTCAATACCCTTTTTGAGTATGGGTTTCCTAAATGGTGGTTTTAAAGTGCTTAGAAGGGAAAATAAATGTCCATTTTTATGTAGTTTCTTCAGTATCATGATGGCAACTAATAGCCTTTTTTACTGTTCACGGGAAGATATACTGTATTTTCATTGTCACAAATATCTATGACTACACTTAAATCCTCGGGTGTATTTTGATTAAATCCAATAGAATATAGCCATAGGGTTAATTAGTTAAATGATTGTACGATGAAAGTAAAAATTTTGGAGCCCCAGAATATATTTGTTTATTAGGAGTTATTAGAAAACTAGAATCACGAATAACTCTTTAGATAATACAGTAGGTACAGTTCAACAAGTGTTCACATACATTTGTTCTGATGAAAGAGATTGTGTAGAATTAAAGTAACGGAGATCTGTTCATGATATGAGCGAACAGTAAACAATTGTAGCATTTCCAGGAACACTTGTTCATAGATTCAGCTAAATTGTCAATAATCAGCCTAGAGTTTGGTCTAATAATGTCGAAAACATCAACTCCCTGTATAAATTGTACCTGCACCGCCGATGTAGCAATAGCTCTAATTTTATCATATGGCTCCTGCCAAACACTGCAGCAATAGTATATTTTTTTCGTCTTTTCAATAAACATTTTATCACAATTTTTAATCATTTTAGTTTAGTGTCGTTTTGCCTGACATTGATGGACAACACACAATGATCTGAATGGTGCTTTAAATTGATACATATTGCTCTTCGCTTCAACAGCTCACCTACCATAACTGTAAACTATAGATGTTTATTGAATAAATAATTTCCCTATTACTACTCCGTTCAAGAACAAGAACAAAACCTAGAAAAAATCATATTTTCTTTTATTTTTAACATAAGAGTTGCACTTTACAATTAAAACAATCAGAAAAAAGCAATTTTTATTTAATAATAAATACACTTGATCAAGATTTTTTTTATTTATTTACAAAAATTTTAATACAACAACAACAATAACAACAACAACAATATTTATTGGAAATACGCATTAGGAAAAAACACTTTTTTATTAAACAATAAATACACTTAACCAAAATGATATCAGTTTTTTTTATTATTTACAAAAAATCATTTTTTACAACACATTAATCAACAACCACAACATTTTAAATTTGAAATGGGGTCCCCAGCCCCCCCCCCCCCGGGGGCTTGGCCACTGCGGCAGACGAAGGCCAAACTGGAAAGTGCAGGGGGCTCACTGCGGTGGGCCAGCGCCGGGCTGGGAGGCGCGATATTATCAAGAAATAAACTTGCAAGCACATACACACACAGAAAATTTACGAATTTTGATTAAAAAAATAAAATAAATGTTCCCCCACCACCACCCACTTTGCATTACGAAAAAAAAGAATTTAAGTTAATTTGACCAGACCGAGTTGTTTTCTGTACTCTTTACGTTCAACTCGCTCTGAAATCAAATAGTGTACGTGTCGAAGCACCTTCACACCATCCTCAAGTATATAAACTTTGTCTGAAATGGCTAACATGGCATTTTGCTCGACTCTAACTGTGCAGTTTTTATATTGTAAAGAGCGAATCGCCATGACTTTCGCTCCTGGGACTAGACTACGTCCTACACGGTTTCTATAAACACTCATATTGAAATTATTTTTTATAAAGTGTGTAGGCACCCCCTTGCAAACTTGTTTGATATCCTTATTGTGCCTTTCCAAACAGCACATCTTCAGACCAGGAAACACACCATTGGATATCAAGTTGCTTCCCGTCTCAGATCTTAACATTAACAATTGATTTGGGGCCTGGCGTTTCACTAGCTCCGGATAGAGACTCATCCCAGTTGGTGTAATCCATCCGAGAGCTATTGTACTCTCCATTTCAGAAATCATTTAGTAAATTATCAGTTTTAACTTTTAACAGGAGTGAATCAGTGTCTCCATAGTAAACTTGAACTAGTCCCTCATTCGGCCATTGCACCTTACACGCATTTTAATAAAACGACAACTTGAGTTTTTTCGAGATTTCCGTTATTGCACTCCCAACTGCAATATTTTTATTTAAAATAGTATTTCTTTCCTTTCGGTGTAGGAGGACCATATTAGAATCTATGATTGTGAAAGATGTGAAGTTCGAGTTGGCGATGATTCGAGCGCATTGTCTGGGATCGGTTACAATGTCACATCGACTTCTGTTTCGTGCGCTTTTGCGCATTTTACCAAAGGCTCAGTTTAAAATGAGTTTGTACATTTCTTTTTTGACCTTCGTTTTCGCTTGTGAACGTTTACTGACAAAGGTTTCAATAAACGTTTTCATGTAAGGCTTTTGATCAAATTAGAGGGCTCTATGTATCTTATGTGACCTTGAAACCATTGGCTACCATCCACCGCAATAGCACATGATGAACAACGCTAATGTTTCGGATTAAGGTCAGCAATAAGTTTTTGCTTTGAAGGTGCCCAGTGCATATTCCCATCCTCTAACAAAGATAAATTGTATTGACTCAGTGAGTCCTTAACCACCGGTCTATTTATGCGCGGGAAAACAAAATCTTTTACCGAGTCATGGGTTTCCATGGGTATTTCTCCGTCAATTTCAAAAAACCATCCTTGTGGTCCATTATCCTCAACGGTAGCAATGTTGGGGAAATTTGAAGCACAAGGATCGTTAAGCCATTTGTAATTGCCACACTGCAAACAGTAGTGAGACATTGCCGACGGATAAAGGGAATTTATATCGGAAAAAACTGCATCTGACTTTTTATCAGTGTGCTGTCTGGTCGGATCAGTTTTCAAAATACAGTCCCCGTGAAAAACATACCCTCCCCTCATTGATCTCTCTACAATTAGATGCTGATCCACGTCGGTGATCAGACCTATTTCTTCTTTGCTGATTTTAACAATCAAATCCATTCCCAGATGAGGAGGGGAAAAATAATACCCTAAATCCAACCCCAATTCCTCATAGATTTTATCCATGCTCTTGCACACGATGTCCAAAAGAGTCAATACATCACTATCCAAGTACATTTACAGTAATCCCAACTTTTTTTACATCCTCCCTTTGCCCGAACCCTCTTGGAAAATTCATAGTCGGCAGTGGTACATTGACTATCGGTGAGGGAATTGTAGAATATTTCGATAGGCAGTAACGACACCTCATCTAGCCTCGAGGCAGAGTTGTAGTAATCATATGGGTATATACCCTTACACGTTAGTAAATCATACATTTCATCATCTAGAAAGCGCTGTTTAAGGAGGGGATTACTGTCAAAATTGTCGCTTTTCTGTACCTGAATCAATTGGCATAGAGACTTGGGGAAAAAACTAAAGGAGTCTAAAAAACAGATTTTATTCAGGCAAATATTACCCTTATCTAATGTTATCCACTGGAATTCTAGGAGCAGCAGCTTCTCAGGTGATTTGGGTATGATATTATAGGAAAAACAACCATCTACCTATACATCATCTACAACTCCACCCTTCGCCATGCGGGCCCACGCCGGTAAAAAAGACTTCAAATCGTAACTGGAATTGTGTGTAAAAACAGGTATGAAATATTACTGACTCACGTTTATATTGCATGATTGATGTGCCAACCTCCTCAAGTTACTCCCTCCCGATGAAATTTCCTGCCATAAATGATTGTGATCAATCACCTTCCTCTTTCCCCCATTCCCCGTACCATCATCCAATTCTCACTTACAGACCCAACATATTTTACGATTTTTAATGGCCAATCTGTCATCTGATGATAGAGTCTTTGGATAGTGTGTATGGCGTAACCTTGAAATTGCACCATTTGCTGTTATAATGAGATTGGTCAATGCCGTGCGCATGAAATCATCCCTGCCCAACGACTCAACTACATCTAACACTTGCATGGTATTACTAGAGTGTCTTTGAGCGTGAGCGTAAGAGATCCCAATGGCTTCATGTATCTTAACACGATTTGGATTTGACGAATTGTACACGCCTGTGAGTTTGGCTTCGCGGTCCAAAGCGATCTTGTTACTCTGCAGGAGCGAGTTCTAGAAATTCTTAAAACAAACGATCGCTCTATCCCCACTAACCATTTCCACAGCTTGGTATCCATGACGTTTACAGTGTCTAATGTGATGCTTTAGCTTTAAATCAGTCCAAAATCTGGACAAACATGTTGGACAATAGTAGCATGCACCATCCCGATTTTTACCCTCCCTCAAAACCCTACTAGTATCTGTAATTGGATTAAAATATCCAATCGAATCAGACTCTGAAGGAGACCTTGTATAGAAACCAGACCCAGTTCCTCACTTATTCAATGGACGGAGCTCTCACTGGAAATATTACACCCTTTTTATTACTGCGCTCACCCCCCTCAAATTCTTTTTCATACTGTAACACCGTAACATCACTGTTTAAATGTTTACTAGCCTGCTAAAAAATATCTTTCTCTTTTAGTGTTACGGGAAACTGACCATTTAAACAATTGAAATCTACTTTAGGAAACTTTGACCCATCCCCATTAGCTGCAAATTTGTCCAACTTTTTCTTAGAAGCACCTTTTCGCAGAGGTCAAAAGACCACGATAAAATGCATATTTGAAACACTGTAGCCTAGTATCGAAACAGATTCGTTGTACACCATGACAAATCTCTAAATCTGAATGATATTTTAAAACTATAGACCTCTCCCCCGCTCCCCCAGCACCATATCTTAAAATAAAATCTTTTATAAATCTACAAATATTAAAGTTTAAATTCTCAATAAATAAAATCACCAACCCACTATCCCCCTCATTATAATTATCCAGTTTAGTTACGATGCTATTAATCCAATACAAAAATACCTCGTCATAATTTTCCAAATGCGGGCGAATTGGTAGCATCTCTGTATATAATTATATTAAATATAACTCGCTCAAATTTTCATTTAAATAAAACAATTTTAGTGTTTTATTGGCGCTTTTAAACTGTCCCTCCCTCCCCACTCCCGCATCTGTTGTTCAAAAAGGGCTTGAGTCTTGTTCACGTAGGAGTGTGTAATAGCCAGGGGATCTGTTACTATATTCCCTGACATTAAAGAATTAAAAGGATCTCCGAAAACGGCTGTATAAACATTGGTATGGTGCAAGGCAGAGTTAGACAGGGAAAAATCTGGTTGTGTAATTACTGGTGGTGGTGGTGGCAGTGATGTTTCAATATCATCATCACCACTCCGTTCAACCTCAATATAGGGGATGGAGGGTGGTTTAAAATCTCCCAATTCAATACCACCACCAGTCTGTTCAATCTCAATAATGCGGGTAGGGCGTGGTGTAAAGTCATCCAATACGTTAAGCATTACTTCCAGTGTGTCGGAGCAAAGTTGATCAGCTGTTGCGAATTTATTTTGAACTTCAATATTGTCTGCATGAGTTGTGTCCATTAAAATATTGGGGGAAGGGTTTTCAATTAACCAACGAGTAAAATCGTCCAAAATAATGCATGTGTTGTGGGTTAGCTGATCAACCCACTCAAAAATCTTTTGACACAATTTGATTTTCATATGCATCGGCATGAATAAAACTATCAAGTGAAACCGGTTCAAATGTACTTGGGGGAATATCACCTAAATATTCATTTATAAACTTATTTGACCATTCCAGGTCCTCAGTCATGTCTATATCCCAGGTTAAACCGTATAGGCTAGCTAATTCCTCAAATAATTCATTCAAAAACCCCTTTTGCCATTCTATGTTATCGTCAACTAAAGCACTATCCCGAATATTCATTGGTGGTGTTAGGATTGGCTTAGGCTCATTGAAAATTATTGATCCTAGAGCTGATGTTGATGGAGGAGGCGACAATTCACCAATGTTAATCTATAAAAACAGGATTTATTTTCAATGCGAAATATCCACTATTTTATAAAAGTAAAAAAAAAATTATTAGTCAACTCTATGCTCATTTATGTAAAATAGAAAGATTTTTTTTGTCCCCTTCCATCCCTCTTTTTCTTCAAGTAGCTCATGAGTTAATACACACATAACACGCTAATTTAAAATTATTAAGCTTAAAAAGAAGAATCGATGAATGCTATAACAAAAATGTAACAAGGAGTATCGAACCCGTTAGCTTAATGCTAATTTACCGTTCGTGGTCTATTTTCCTTGCGAAATTGTAAGTGCATTATAAACTTGAAGAAAAAAGATTATTAACGATTTTCATTTATCTAAAATAGAAATAGGGTTTTTTTGTGTCCCTCCACCCCTCTTTTTCCTACAATTATCTCATGACTTAATAAACACAACTAGTATTTATAATTATTAAGCCTAAAAAGAAGAATCGATGAAAGCTATAACATAAAATGTAACAAGGAGTATCTAACCCCTTAGGTTGACGCTAATTTACCGTTCCTGATCTATTTTTCTTGCAAAATTGTAGGTGCATTATAAACTTGAAGAAAAAAGATTATTAACGATTTTCATTTATGTAAAATAGAATTAGGGTTTTTTGTTCCCTTCCACCCCTCTTTTTTTCTATAATCACCCCATGACTTAATATACGCAACTAGTTGTTTTAAAATTATTAAGACTAAAAAAGAAGAATAGATGAATGCTATAACATAAAATGTATTGAGGATTATCTAACCCCTTAGGTTGACGCTAATTTATCGTTCGTGATCTATTTTCCTTGCGAAATTGTAAGTGTCTTATAAACTTGCTGAAAAAAGATTATTAAGGATTTTCATTTTTGTAAAATAGAAATAGTTTTTTTTGTGCCCCTCCACCCCTCTTTTTTTCTAAAATCACCCCATGACTTAATATACGTAACTAGCTGATAAAGTCACTTACATTTATGTCATGAGAGTCATTGGTCGGCTTCATTTGAGACACATCATTGGCTAGCTGTTCAGGGATGACCTTGTTACCACGTGGATGCGCATACATGATCACTGATTCCCTGGAAATGTTCTTTGAAGCAATCAACTCTAGACAATCTATATCAGGTCCGAATCTGTCATTCTCATCTAGCTTTAGTCTCTTCTGATCTCGATATTAACCAGTATTTTCCTTGAATAAAAAATTAAATTTAGTTTTTTCATCAAGTAACACCCAAAGACTTTGTCTAATAATCTCTTTCATTACACAGGATTTAAGAAAATAAAACGTGGGCTTTTTCAACTAAAAGAATAGACAATATTAAAACTTATGGGTGTAAATTATTTTGCTCAAAATTCTATCTGGTTAAACTCCTAAATCATAAAAAAGAATCAGTGCTGCCTAAGATGGCCTCAATCCACAGAATAATATTGCAAATAAGTTGCATAAAAAAATATAACACTACTACCGTATTAAATTCAACAGATTTTAATCCGAACATTAAGGGGGCGTCACCCCTCCTCAATACCAACCTCCTTACGCTAAAGGTCTTTTACACTTTCAAAACACTCCCTGTGTATTTTTTAAAATTTTTAAATCTAAAATAGACAATTTCTTTACCACACATTAAGAGCATTATACCTGGAAAAAAGGCTAAGTATGCTAGCACTTTAAGAAAAAAAATGTGTGCTTTTTTAACTGAAATTAAGGGACAAGATTAAAACTTAGGGGAGTAAATTATTTTGCTAAAATTCCATCTAGTTAAACTCCTAAATTATAAAAAAGAATCAGCAATCCCTAAGATGGTCTCAACCCATAGAATGATAACGCAAATAATATAAAAAAAAAGACACAATTTGCGCATTAGTTTCAACAGATTTATTCCGAATATGAATGGGGGCGCCATCCCTCCTCAATACCAAGATCCCTACACTAAAGGAGTTTGCACTTTCAAAACACTCCCTTTGTGTGTGTTGTAACACTTTTTAAATCTAACATGGATTTAAAAATTTAAAAATTCACCACAAATTAAGAGCATTATACCTGCAAAAAAGACTATTTATGCTACCACTTTAATAAAAAAATGTATGCTTTTTTCAACTGAAAGTAAGGGACAAGATTATAACTAATGGGGATAAATTATTTCACTCGAAATTCCGTCTGGTTAAACTCCTAAATCATAAAAAAGAATCAACGCTCCCTAAGACGGTCTCAACCCATAGAATAATATTGCAAATATGATGCACAAAAAAAATACATAACACAATTTGCGCATTAGTTTTAACAGATTTTATTCCGAATATGAAGGGGGCGCCATCCCTCCTCAATACCAAGCTCCCTACACTAAAGGTGTTTTGCACTTTCAAAACACTCCCTGTGTGTGTTTTTAACAATTTTTTAAACGTACCATATACAATTTCTTTACGACAAATAAGCCGATTACAAGCATTAGACAAAGGTTTTAAATCCCTATACCGGAAAGGACTTAAGCCTATGACAGCGGAAGCTAGTCATGGAAGAATTAACATGAAGCGATAGTTAATCTTTGCTATTCCAGTATCTGATAGAAACTTATTTACATAAATGTCAGACAATGATTGACTTAATTGGATGAACAAAATGGTTTTTTTATTATAATGCAAGAATACATTTACTCACCAAAATTCGCTTGGAATTCTCCATTTCACTATCAGTGCGAATAAATAATCAAAAAAGCAAATAATCTATTCGACTCGTTGAAAGAGTTTTTTCAAACTGTATAAAATGGTAATCTGCACCAGTATTTTATACTCAAAAAATTGAATATATTACCCTCTGGTCAAACTGAACAGGTATTTTTTTTAACTAGTTTAGGATATTGAACTCTAAATGATGTGCCGTTCGTAAAAACATCTCTGATTGGTCCAGAAATGGGTACAGCTTCAGAAAAGTGGTCTGACAAGTTATTTATATCTCCAATCAGCATATAGGTTACTACTGGGCTGTAACCAGTATTTTTATTTGGGGGGTTATTTTTTTGGGTAGAGGGGGGGGGAGGGTACAATTTTTTTTTAAACTCATAAAAAATGTAAAATTGATATTCATTCTCTCTTGATTTCCGGGAATATTTCAGGTCTATACCATTATTATAAAAGTAAAGCGTAAGATTTAACCCCAAAATGATCAGAATCTATTACGTATAGGAGTGGAACAACCCCTTCCTCATCCCCACCATCACCTCATAGTCGTAGAAACTTTTGAGGACTTTCATTCGATCAGAAATAGAGAGTTCCGGTCCTTTTTTTAAGTCGAAAGTGATTGGAGACCAACCAGTGACGGGGGTATTGTTTTCTGGGTGAGTTTCCGTGGGGGAGGGGGTGTTTCCAAGAGGGTTAACGCCTAGCGTCTATTTTAATAGGAAAATACTGACACTTAATTTTGATTTTCATTAATTGACACAGAAACGATTAGTCTCAATTATTCTCCCCCCCCCCTCTATCAGAAAGGTATTCCGACGCTAACGTTTATAGTGATTTCTGATGCAGCTTCCTCTTTCATAACAATGTTTACTTCCAGGTAAAGAAAACTGCTTTCTTACCCAAAGGGTTACAAAAGAAAAAATAAAATAAAAAGTAACTTATATGTGGCGAATCACAAGCTTTTCATATTTTTCAAGAAAATATGGAATATCAACAATCCAGCGCGAGCCCTTCAGCAGTTCGGACTAAAGATTTCTTCCAGTAGTTATTACCTTCATCTTCCAAATCGATTCACTTGACGAGGAAGTAGATTCAGACGTGATCTGAGCTAAATATTTGGATAAATGATTTGGCAAACTGTTTCTATTTTTCGAACATAGTCCAGTGTCAATTTATCATGGCGGACCTGGCCACAACGCAAATGTAAACCTCGCTTATTCCTTGTTTTCCATGGCCTATTATTTCACTGTTTTTGTCGTTTGATTGCGTGCTATAAACAAACTGTGATTGCTTTTTGCAAACATTTAATATCTTCGAATTTGCTCGTTAGCGGCGATACCACATTTACCCGCCGCCAAGCGGAAAGCGCCTTGCATCAGTTTATGTGTCAAGATCTGCTTTAATTTGACAGATAAGAAACTCTGTGTCGGTTGTTTTCCAAATGTGCCAGCAGGTATGCAAAATATTGAAAGGGACTGTGCTCATTATTCACTTATTGTAGTATAAAATTTCTATTTATTTTAAAGAACATTTTTTGTTCTATTTTTTGGTACTGTTTATAGGAATATCGAACGCAGCAGTTTATAAAGCAAACCTAAAATAGGTTTTGAGCTTTATGTCAAATTTCAGCGAAAATGTGTGTCGGCTTCAGTTTTTTGTCCATTTAAAATATTCGTTCCTTTCTTTTATAAAAAACAACAGAAAGGCCGACAAAATTCCTCAAGTATTTATCAATAGCAAACTAAAAAATATTTAACATCTGAGAGATGGCAAGATGATTTGGACAAGCATGATCACATGGTCACGGCGTGACAAGGGTTTGTGATATGGCTTTTGTGATCTACTAAGAATGTGGCTGAAAACCTTAAAACTGGATGACCTCTGTTCCATTTTGAATTAAAGTACTTGACAAGTTTAAAAATTAGTGCATCATATTTACAAAAATAGTGGATTTTCTGATAAATAGTCATACAGAAGGGACAAAACCATGACTGAAAAAACAATACCCCAGCAGGAATTGAACGCTTGACATTCTGAATTAAAACCTAACACGTCAACTAAATGAACTACGTCTCTATTGATCCTATTTAATCTATTGGTATTTGCAAGACCGTAATTGCGTAACTTAATAAGGAGGCTTGGAGGGGATCATAAGGAAGGTGTTCTTTTAAATCTCCAGTTAAGGGTTTAGGACCATAACTATTACAATAGTACCGATTTATACTTGCAAGCTTTTTTGCACTAAAAGTGCCATTTTTAGTGCCATTTGGAACTTGCCCATGGTGGAAATTGTAAGAAGAACCTAGATAAAAGTAATAGCTTTTATATCTGCTATTAAAAATCTTTCGACGATGTTCTGGTAGCCAACTAGCCCCACCCCTTGAGAAATGGCACAAAACAGTACCATTTTAGTGCCATATGGCACTTGCAGATGTTGGAATTTATAAAAAGCATGTAGACATGAGAAATGAATTTTGAATGAGCCATTAAGCATATCTCTATGATGTTCTTGTAACCCGTTAGCCCCGAAAAAAAAAAAAAAAAAAAAAAAAAAACTGGGAGATAGATCAGTGCTACCTATGCAAAACGGGATTTTCCTTGTTGCTCAAAGTCGGGGACTGTAATCTCCCTGTGCCAGGCTTCCGACCATGCTGATTCGAATGGTGTATTTTTGATTTTGATCTGACGCCATTTTCGAGGGGTTTCAGGTTTTTTTTCGAAATCAAATTTTTACTTTTAAGACGAATCAAAGTAAAAGTTACCATTCCTGAATCCAGTGTCAGATGTAATTTTTTCACTAGTCAGTTTTTTTCTAAACGCCTTTTTTAACTTTTGGTTACTATGGGCTGTGATTTGCTCTTTACTACAGTTGCAGCAAATTCTGCAACCATGATTTAAGGTAGTTTTACACTTGAAAAACTGTTTGACTTTATTTCTGCTCCTCTGGTTTCATGTAACCCTTTAATTTTTTTTAAAAACTTCTTTTGTGAAATTTTAATTTTATTAATAGAGGGTAAAAGGCTACCTTTGATTCACTTTTCTGTGCTCATTGCAACTCTGTTTTTAAATATCCCTCAAGAGACATTCTTTTTTCTTCCTAAATTATAGCGAAACCTTTCACTTTCTTTCTTTTGATTTTTTACACTAATGATAATTGACTCCACACGTCTTACAGAGCCTAATGAACTTTTTGGACCGATCATCTTTACGCGATCGGCTAAAAAATCGAATCCTTTAAACCCTTGGATGACTCCCGGTTTACTCAAGAGCTGGAGAAGAAAGAACTATCTTTGGAAAAAATTGAAAGCTTTTACTCTAGTCCGTCACCCGAATGAATACAAGAGTTATTGTAGCCTATTTAAATTAATTATTCGCCAAGGTAAGTCTGATTTGTGTTTTAGGAAGTTTTCTGAATATGGAAAAGATGCTAGAAGGACCTGCAAACTTAATAATTCAGTTTTTACATCTTGCTTTCTCAGATAAGCTTTACCTGAAAGTCTTATAATCAATGGCTAGTTGGTATTCGATATAGATGTTGTTGAAAGTTAGCTAGCGTCTCTGCTGTTGCTCTATTATTGGGAAAACCACAGCAGCAGCTGTTTCTCAAGCGCCTTCTGATCCAGATTAATTAAAAAAAAATTCCACAAAATAAGTTTTTCAAAGAAAAGTAAAGAACTCCATTAAACAAAAAATGAGCAAAAATAAAATCAAATAATCTACCAAGCGCGAAACTACCACAAATCAGCATCGATAAATAAATGAAACCCAAAACGAACATAAATTACAATAACTAACCGAGTCAAACTCAAAACGAGCAAAAATTAACATAAGTTGGGCTCAAAACCCCTATGCCTTCCCAAGGCCAGAACATAATTTGCCCTTTACTGAAAAAAAATATAAATGTTTTTACTTTTACAAGTTTTAAATCAAATAATAATAACATTTTGATTACTAAATATCAGTATATGAATATTAAACTGACAATGCACATTCATTTGTATTTTTTTCAGTAAAGTGCAAATTATGATCTGGCCTTGGGAAGGCATAGGGGTTTTGAGCCCAACTTATGTTAATTTTTGCTCGTTTTGAGTTTGACTCGGTTATTTATTGTAATTTCTGTACGTTTTGGGTTTCATTTATTTATCGATGCTGATTTGTGGTAGTTTCACGCTTGGTAGATTATTTGAATTTATTTTTGCTCATTTTTTGTTTAATGGAGCTCTTTACTTTTCTTTGAAGAACTTATTTTGTGGAAAAAGGTTTTTTAAGTAATTTCTGTTCGTTTTATATTAACATAGTCTTTTCAGGGAAAAAGAAAATAACACTTTAAATCTTTTCGTTCTTTTAAGAACTTATAGTTTTACCTGCTATTTGTATGCTAGAGAAAAATTTTCAGCAATTTTTAATAACATACATCCTTTTAAAAATCTGGACACAAATAGTAGTGTTTAATTTAGTTTCATACCTCCTCTAGTTGACCTGAAATGGAAAACTTGATAACATTCGCAAAAAAATGTGTTTACTTTCTTTAATAACTTGGATACACTTACGCTATTTTGATTAGGTTTAATTTTAAGAGCAGAAGTAGCCACGAAAGTTTGAACATAATACCCTCAGTCTTTCTTGGGATACTGCTAGGGATTTCTTGGGAATTAGCATTAACACAATGCATTTTGATTTAAACTTGTGGAAACATTTAGTTTTTAAACATAAAGGCAAATGGGAGGGTGGGCGTGGCATCAATTTCTTCTATTTTCAATCGAATGAGCCCTTTTCGAAGTTCCTACAACAACTAATTCGATATAAAGTGCCCTGGTCTAAACAACAACAACAACAACAAAAAAATAATACATTTTACCCACATCGATCTTTACTATAAAAATGTCAAGCCTTCCAATCACTTTCGACTATTAAAAAGGGCACTAGGCCTTTCGATTTCCAATCGAATGAGCCCTTTTTGAGTTTCTACGACAATACTTTCTATAAACATCTTATATGCCCCCGGGGCATAAATTAAACCCTTACCCTAAGGGCTGTGAGGGTGGTTGTCATCCTCTAAGACCTAATTTCCAGAACTTTCAACTACGTTAAACAAAACGGCTATCTCAAAATTTTGATTGGATGTGTCTGGGAAAATGGTGGGCGTGAGAGGGGCGTTAGTCGCTCTCCAATCACTTTCAACTATTAAAAAAGGCACTAGCCCTTTCAATTTCCAATCAAATGGACCCTTTTGAAGTTTCTACGACAAATTTTTCAATAAAAACCTTGTATGCCCCAGGGCATAACTTACAACCCTTGCCTTGAGGGCTGGGGGGGGGGGGTTGTCATAAAAGGCCTAATTTCTAGAACTTTCTGCAACGTTGAACAAAATGGCTATCTGAAAAATTTGATTGGATGTGTTTGGGGGAATGGTGGGCGTCAGAGGGGGTTTAGTTGCCCTCCAATCTCTTTCAACTATTAAAAAGGGCACTAGCCCTCTCAATTATCAATTGAATGAGCCCATGAAGTTTTTACGACACCTCTATCTATAAGAACCTCATATGCCCCCAGGGCATAACTTACAACCTTTGCCCTGGGGGCTCTGGGGGGTTTGTCATCCTTAAATACATAATTTCCAGAACTATCAACTACGTTGAACAAAATGGCTATCTCTAAACTTTGATTGAATGTGTTTGGGGAAATGGTGGACGTGAGAGGGGGGTTAATTACTCTCCACTCACTTTCGACTATTAAAAAGGGCCATTTCAATTTCCAATCAAATGAGCCCCTTTTATAATTTCTACAACAACTTTCTACATAAACCTTATATGCCCCCAGGGCATAACTTACAACCCTTGCACTGAGGGCTCTGATGGGGTTATCATCCTAAAAGACCTGATTTCCAGAAATTTCGACTACGTTGAACAAAATGGATATCTCAAAATTTTGATTGGATGTGCTTGGGGAAATGGTCGATGTGAGAGGGGGGTTAGTTGCCCTTCAATCACTTTCGACTATTAAAAAGGCACTAGCCCTTTCAATTTCCAATCGAATGAGCCCTTTTTGAAGTTTCTACAACATCGCTTTCTATAAAAACCAGTGGCAGATCCAGGAGAGCGAGGGGGGCAAGCCCCCTCCTAGCTAGTCTAAAGTAGTGGAATTTACTTAATTAACTCAAGTTTGTGTTAATTAAACTTGCTTCAAACGCAAGTTTATTGGATCAGCCTATTTTGCCCCCCCCCTAAAATTTTTTTTTCGGATTAACCTATTTTACGCCCCTCCCCCCTAAAACAAATCCTGGATCCACCCCTGATAGAAACCTTATATGCCCCCAGGGTATAACTTGCGACCCATGCCCTGAGGGCTGTGGGGGTGGAGGGGTTGTCATCCTTAAAGACCTAATCTCCAAAGCATTCAACTACGTTGAGTAAAATGGCTATCTAGAAATTTTGATTGGATGTGTTTGGGGAAAATGCGGGCGTGAGAGGGGGGCTAGTTGCCCTCAAATCACTTGCGAGACTATTAAAAAGGGCACTATCCCATTGAATTTCCAATCAAATAAGCCCTTTTCCAAGTTTCCACAACAAAGATATCAATAAAAACTTATATACCCCCAGGGAATAACTTATAACCCTTGCCCTGAAGACTGTGGGGGAGTGTTCTAATCAGAGGTAAATTTCCTGATTTTTAAACTGAGTGGAACAAAATGGTTATCTCAAAATTTTGATTGGATGTTTTGGGGAAATGGTGGGCGTGGAAGGGGTGTTAGTTGCCTTCCCATCACTTTCGACTATTAAAAAGGGCACTAGCAATTGCAATTTCCAATCGAATGATCTATTTTTGAAGTTTCTACGACAACACGTTCTATAAAAACCTTACATGCCCCAAGAGCATAACTTACAACCCTTGCCCTGAGGGTTGTGGGGGGGGGGGGGTTGTAATCCTCAAATACCTAATTTCCAGAATTTTCAATTACGTTGAACAGAATGGCTATCTTAAAATTTTGATTGGATGCGTTTGGGGAAAAGGTGGGTGTGAGAGGAGGGTCAGTTGCCCTCCAATCACTTCCGACTATTAAAAAGGGCACTAGCCCTTTGAATTTCCAATCGAATGAGCCTTTTTTGAAGTTTCTACGACAACACTTTCTATAAAAACCTTATATGCCCCCAGGGCATAACTTACAACCCTTGCCCTGAGGGCTGTGGGGAAGAGTCCTCCTCAAAAACATAATTTCTATCTGGAAAGCAACAACGCTGAACAAAATTGCTATCGAAAACTTTTGATTGGATGTGTTTGGGGAAAAAGGCGGGCGTGAGAGGGGGGCTAGTTGCCCTCAAATCACTTGCGAGACTATTAAAAAGGGCACTATCCCTTTGAATTTCCAATCAAATAAGCCCTTTCACAAGTTTCCACGACAAAGATATCAATAAAAACTTATATACCCCCAGGGAATAACTTATAACCCTTGCCCTGAAGACTGTGGGCGGAGTGTTCTAATCAGAGGTAAATTTGCTGATTTTTAAACTGAGTGGAACAAAATGGCTATCTCAAAATTTTGATTGGATGTTTTGGGGAAATGGTGGGCGTGGAAGAGGTGTTAGTTGCCTTCCCATCACTTTCGACTATTAAAAAGGGCACTAGCAATTGCAATTTCCAATCGAATGAGCCATTTTTGAAGTTTCTACGACAACACGTTCTATAAAAACCTTATATGCCCCAAGGGCAGAACTTACAACCCTTGCCCTGAGGGTTGTGGGGGTGGGGGGGGGTTGTAATCGTCAAAGACCTAATTTCCAGAATTTTCAACTACGTTGAACAGAATGGCTATCTTAAAATTTTGATTGGATGCGTTTGGGGAAAAGGTGGGTGTTAGAGGAGGGTCAGTTGCCCTCCAATCACTTCCGACTATTAAAAAGGGCACTAGCCCTTTGAATTTCCAATCGAATGAGCCTTTTTTGAAGTTTCTACGACAACGCTTTCTATAAAAACCTTATATGCCCCCAGGGCATAACTTACAACCCTTGCCCTGAGGGCTGTGGGGAAGAGTCCTCCTCAAAAACATAATTTCTATCTGGAAAGCAACAACGCTGAACAAAATTGCTATCTAAAACTTTTGATTGGATGTGTTTGGGGAAAAGGTGGGCGTGAGTGGGGGGTTAGTTACCCTAAAATCCCATTCGACTATTAAAAAGGGCACTAGACTTTTGAATTTCCAATCAAATGAGCCCTTTTCAAGTTTCTACGACAAAGATTTCAATAAAAACTTATATACCCCCAGGGCATAACTTATAACCGATGCCCTGAAGACTGCAGGGGGAGTGCCCTGCTCAACGGTATAATTTTCTGAACTTTTACCGGCGCGAAACAAAAAGGCTATCTCAAAATTTCGACTGGATGAGTTTGGGGAAATGGTGGGTGTGGAAGGGGTGTTAGTTGCCTTCCAATCACTTTCGACTATTAAAAAGGCACTAACCCTTTGAATTTCCAATCGAATGAGCCTTTTTTGAAGTTTCTACAATAACACTTTTTAAAAAAAACCTTATATGCCCCCGGGCATAACTTACAACCCTTACCCTGAGGGCTGTGGGGGAGTGTCCTCCTCAAAAACGTAATTTCTATCCGGAAATCAACTACGCTGAACAAAATGGTATCTCAAAATTTTGACCGGATGTGTTTCGGGAAATGGTGGGCGTGGAAGGGGTGTTAGTTGCCTTCCATTCACTTTCGACTATTAAAAAGGGCACAAGCCACTGCGATTTCAATTGAATGAGCCCTTTTCGAAGTTTCTACGACAGGTTCTTCGATACGAAGTGCCCTGGTCTAAAGGAAAAAAAAATACATTGTGCCAACATCGTTCTTATATGCTCCCAGGGCATAACTTAAAACCCTTGCCCTGAGGGTTGTGGGGGGGGGGGGGGTACCTCCTCAAAACATATTTTCTATCTGGAAATCAACTACGCTGAACAAAATGGCTATCTCAAAATTTTGATTGGCTGTGTTTCGGGAAATGGTGGGCGTGGAAGGGGTGTTGGTTGCCTTCCAATCACTTTCAACTATTTAAAAGGGCACAAGCCACTCCAATTTCCAATTGAATGAGCCCTTTTCGAAGTTTCTACGGCAACTTCTTCGATACGAAGTGTCCTGGTCTAAAGAAAAAAAAATAATAAATAATACATTGTGCCGACATCGTTCTTATATGCCCCCAGGGCGTAACTTAAAACCTTTGCCCTGAGGGTTGTGGGGAAGTGACTTCATCAAAACCATATACCATATGAAAATCAACTACGCTGAACAAAATGGCTATCTCAAAATTTTGATTGGATGTGTTAAAAAGGGCACAAACCACTCCGATTTCAATTGAATGAGCCCTTTTCGAAGTTTCTACGACAACTTCTTCGATACGAAGTGCCCTGGTCTAAAGGAAAAAAAAATAATACATTGTGCCAACATCGTTCTTATATGCCCCAGGGCATAACTTAAAACCCTTGCCCTGAGGGCTGTGGGGGGGGGGTACCTCCTCAAAAACATATTTTCTAATCTGGAAATCAACTACGCTGAACAAAATGTCTATCTCAAAATTTTGATTGGATGTGTTTCGGGAAATGGTGGACGTGGAAGGGCTGTTAGTTGCCTTCCAATCACTTTCAACTATTTAAAAGGGCACAAGCCACTCCAATTTCCAATTGAATCAGCCCTTTCCGAAGTTTCTACGACAACTTCTTCGATAGGAAGTGTCCTGGTCTAAAGGAAAAAGATAATAAATACTACATTGTGTCGACATCGTTCTTATATGCCCCCAGGGCATAACTTAAAACCCTTGCCCTGAGGGTTGTGGGGGAGTGACCTCATCAAAAACATACACCATCTGGATATCAACTACGCTGAACAAAATGGCTATCTCAAAATTTTGATTTGATGTGTTTGGAGGAATGATAGGAGTGGGGGGGGGGCTAGTTACCCTCCAATCACTTTCGACTATTAAAAAGGGCACTAGCCACTCCAATTTCCAATCGAGGGAGCCCTTTTCAAAGTTTCTACGACAACTCCTTCGGTACGAAGTGCCCTGGTCTAAGACCAAGAAAACAAAAATAATACATTGTGCTAACATCGTTCTTTACTTAGGCAGCGCTATTGAGCTGCCTATCATTACAAGTCTTATTTATTCCCTGTTTGTCAAAAATTTCCGGCAATGGAGCCCGTAAATGAGTCCCAAATATGTAGGACCGTCTGTTCCCTACAGGGTACTTTTTCATCAGGCCCAGATGATAGTTCTACTAAGGATATCAAGTTCATTTGCGATATGTATTCTTCAGTTCTTTAAAAAATTTATCTCTCTAAAAATTGAATTTCTTGCCATCGCTCAATATTCTAATATCACTACTAAGAAAGAAGCAAAGAGGCAAACCAAATTAAAAGTCATTTAAGCTCAAAGGAAACTTGTAATATTGTTCCTTTATCTCAGTCCCAAACACAGAAAATGAATCATAATTCCAATAGCATTAAACAGAAATAGCTTGTAAAAGTATATTCCAGCATTTTTGGAGCCGTTTGAAAACGTTCCTTTTCAGGATACTTTAATCACATTATTGAATATTCCAAGAAAATATTTTGGTAATGAGGTGAATGAACCGTCGCACATCTAAAGTACTTTCAGATTTAATTAGTTTAAACTCAGTTTGAAACTGTCCACTGCTTGCTTGACAGAGCTTTACACTCAAAAGCAAAAACACGGCTCACGGAGCAGCTTCCGATAGTCATCTCTGACGTAAACTATATAAATCGACTACAGCTCACACACTGTTGACTCAAGGAATAACGAAAACCATCGTTATTGGTCTCAGGAATGTATTACACGCGGCATTCCAAAATGGAATATTTTATTCATCAATCCAGCCAAAGGTTCAAATTTTTCCTAAAAACAGTAGAGATTACCACTTTCCTACAATAAATTGAAATCGGCAGAAAAAAAAAAAAAAAAAAAAAAAAAAAAAAAAAAAAAAAAAAAGTAATATTATTTCGCATCACAGAAAAACATGGTATTTACTTCACTCTTTTCAAAGTCAACGCTAGGCATTGACTCTGAAAACTTTAATTCTATGGATTACAGTCTTAATTTTATAATTTTCAAGTTGCAAGTTAATTTTGTCACACGCAAGCTGTTTGTAATTTAGCTAAATAATGATTCCGTAATTTTAAATACATCTGCTGAATTCACTAAGCAGTTGTTGTGGAAAGTGTCACCCGTTTTCATTAAAAGTTCTAGCATCATGACGGTTACCAGCTATCTTAAAATATCCTAAATATTGAAAACCATTTCAAGTAATAAACTAAATCTTTTGAGGCTAATCTAGATATGGAAGGTCGAGAAAAATTATTATAATGTATGACATGCAATCTTATTTTATAACCCTGAAGATCCACGACAGACTCTTCTTATGAGTCTGGGAAAAATACCTAATTTAAGGCTATGTCAAAAAAAAACTTTTCTTATTGAGCAAATATGCAATTATCATTCTTTTACCACTCACTATTCAGTCCCCTTTCGCTTTCCTTTCTTACTTTTAAAAGGACCCTTCTAACATGAGCCAAAATTTCAAAAAAAAGCTATTTTGCAGAAAAAAACATTGGCTGTTTAAATCTTTAGGAGTGACATATAATGCACAATTTGTATAGATTTTCTTCTACCGCTCAAGATTTGTTTTATTGCTTGCAAAAGTAAAAAGACTACGCTCAAGATTTGTTTTATTGCTTGCAAAAGTAAAAAGACTAGTTAAAAGAGACTAGTTAAAAGTAAAAAGACTATATAGTGGGGCATAGACTATATAGTATATAGTGGGGCATTCAATAAGAACGTCCATTAGAAGTTGATTACAATATATATCAGAAAAGTTGAAAAGAAAAGTTGCAGAAAAGTTGATAAAATCTACATCGTCACTAATCAGTTTCTTTATCTTAGGTTTTCCACGCCCTTTTCGAAAGTGAATGCCCCACTATATAGTTACTAAAAGTAAAAAGTTAAAAGTAAAAAGACTAGTTAAATAAGTTTGTAAAATAAAAACTTGACAAGTTAATAGAAAGACTTACCCATGCTCATAAGTATCTACCAGAAGAAACTTAAGAATGCTAAACCAAAGACTATATTAACTTATATAGGTTAACTTATAAGAGAAGAAAATGTCACCAGTGTTGAAAAAACTCTCAACGTCATCTATCATTTGGTGACTTACTAATTTTGTTAACGTAATAGTAAGAATAATTAATTAAATAAGTGTGATTTAATAAGTAAAATTAGGGTAGTAATACTCTCAGTTTCTGACAGAAAAATAATTACAGAGCTTGAAAAACTGCCAAGTACCACCAGACACTAGATGGTATCGGTAGTTTCTGTCGACACTAGCCCCAGTTTCCAACTCTTATAAATTAACCAGACTCTTAGTGCTGAACTCTAAATTATTGAGAACAAAGAAAACAATGATCCAATATATGTATTACCAAAACCACAACCCGACTCTATAAAAAAGAAGAAAAAGTAACACTGGATTAACAACTCTATAAGGAATGGCGTAAAAAACAAATTAACAAGCAGATTATGGTCAAAAAATTGCCAAAAACTTAGAAAAGGCAGGACAAATGAGTTCATAATCCTGTCAAAGTACTTAATTTATTTTAATTATCAGGATTTTTCGCATTTATTACATCAGGCTATGGTTCTGTCGACACTAAAAGAGAAAAAATACTGAACACGTCTCTATTGGCTTCTCTTTCCGAGTTCGTAAAAAAAAAAAAAAAAAAAATCCACATAAAATGAGCATAGTGGTGAATATTTAAAGCTTTCAAAGTACAAAGATACAAACAAAACTAAAATAAAAATAATTCCGTGATTTTACCCACCCCCACCCAATAAAATCTGCGGTTCCACACAAAACCTAGACTTCCAGAAATTGCCAATTAAGTGATAATTTTATACTTAGGATATCTTTCATTGGATTTTGGAGCCCACTGAGTCAGTACCAAGCAATCATAATGGGATTAAAAAATTAAAGATGGTGTTTAACTGATGGTTTCGCAGGGGCGGATCTAGAGCAAAATCTTTGTGGAGGCTCAATGTGACAAGAGCGCCAATAAGCAAAATCTTGGGGGGGGGGAATGTGACAACGGGGCCAATAACTGACCAAATTTATTCTAAGTGCTTTAGTAAGTATAAACAAAAGAATGGGAATAAAGAAAATAATCGCGATCTCTGTCCTAGAATACTTTATTAACTCTTCTGGATTTCCTTCCTTTTATTCTTTCGTCTCTTTCTTCCCTAATATAATAATTTGTGATTAAGGCCACAAAGGAGCATATCAACTTCATTACTGATTAAAGGTTTATCAATATACATTATAAGCAAAGATAAGTTTTCTTGAACAACTGAAATAACAGCAACAAAAACACCTATGTCACTAAAAATAAGAAAAGAGAACCGAGAATCCATGCGACAAGAATGAAGATGGGGGAGGGCAGGCGCTAGCCCCCTCGCTCTGCGATAAAATCCACAGGTGTTGACGCCACTGCGGTTATTCAAAAGACATCATCACCTACATTTACACACCATGGAGTTAGTTGTTTTTTTTGGAAAGGATGTATCCTTTTAGTTTTAAGGAGAAATACGAAGGGGGTGGGGGAGGATCTATATTTAGAGGAGAGGTTCGAAAACGGTTTTCTAAAACCGAACAGTTAAACCGGAACTTTTCCAACGGAAAAACAAAAGACACGTTTTTTTGCGGACTATTCAAGTGGAACACGACAAACTCGCAAAATAACTGGTCGTATTTACACAAAAAGTAAAGGATTTAGCCCCTTTTAAATAACTACATGTGTGGAGTCCTTAATTTGCAAAAGTCAGTCGTGCAAGTTGTGCATATTACTATCCAGTTTTAACAAGTTGGTAATGCTAATTCAAAAGGCACGAAGTCAATAAAGAAATAAAATTTGCAGAATTCATTGTTTTGAAATTAACTCTTTCTGAATTACCGAAACCGACTAGTTTCCCTAAGAGGTATCTCTTAAAAAAAAAAAAAAAAACTCCTTTCGGATAGTTTTTTTTATTGTGTTCTATATGACAGGGTCAGAAACATCCCTCATCTAGTTATATTGAAGGCCAGACTAGCACCAAACATTCTTAAGGACAAAAAAATTATGGAAAGCAAAGCTGTAGCTATGCATGTGGCACGGAGAAAGGAGAGGGGTAGAGCCCTTCCCTTGAAATTTGACAAAATTCATAAAATAATGTGCACATAGCAGCACATAATGACCAAAACACCTACAACAGCTTTTCCATATTAGGACCCCCAATCAACCTCCCCTGCTTAAAGATTCTGGGGTGGACCAACTGGGAGTTACTGAAGAAGGAAGCAGTTTGGTGTTTCACTTGCAAAACCCGAAACTCTTTGAATAGCTCGTTAATTTTGACGGTATAAGGGAAGGACTCGACATCAGAAGGCTTCATCTTAAAGTTACTACGATTTTAATCTACCATTACAATATTCGACAGGCACATATCGATAATAATAATAGAAAAAAAACAAACACTAAGCAGAAAAGATTATAAAAGAGGGATATAAACTCAAGAGGGGTGATTACAAAAACAAGTGCTGGAATCAACAAGCAAATCATAAAACTGGCTACAGACGTAAAAATAAACTTAATGAACTTATAAAACAAACTTGATTGATATTAATGGGAGGGATATGCACAGCAAAACAGTGTCGCTGCAATTCAAAGGGTGCTATCTGGAAATTTTGTCAACTGATATTTATAACCCGACAACCCCCTTAAGCGAACAGATCGAAATAATTGGTCGAACGCTTTTCCTAGTTCTTTCCGTTTCGCTTTTTGAATAAAGTCATACAGTCCACTTTTTGGAAAAAATGAGCTAAAAAAGTGAGAAAAATATTGGCACGCTAGACTTGAAATCCCTTGTCCGTGAGGACACGGCTTCGAGTCGCGGTGTCGCTGGTTATTTAATTTGAAACGGAAGTCAATGGCGTGACTTTGTAAGCTCCGCAGGAGTCGACCCGGTTAGAAATGGGTACCTGGAGAAATCTAGAGAAGACAAATAGGAAGGCTGTGCGATCAGCGCTGCCGTTAGGGACTGTACAATTTCAGTGCCCTATTCTTTACCTTTTATAACCTGAACAGATACCAGGTAATATAGTAAAATCAATCTAAAATGCGAGCAGGTAAACAGTAGCCAGGCATCTAACAAGAGAGGTGGCAATCAATGGGGTAATAGAGAGGTAGACCTAAACAACAGTTTTTGCAGGGTTCAAACATCTCAGCAAAGCTTGACTTGTGTCATGGAAGAAAAAGAAAATCTAAAAAATACATGCTGTCTGTAGTCCACTATGGATTAATACGTCAATGGCCTTTGTTTACCGGCCGCGGATACAGAGCAAAAGCATTTATCCTGGAGAGAAGTGAATAATTAATAGGTGAGGAGACCGCTTAAAATTGAGACGAAATAAAGTCAACGCTTCTAGCTCAAATACCACTCTACATAGCTTTAAGTAACATATGCTACAATGGCGCCTCATTGCCACAATTTTTAACAATGTTTTTACAGATTGTTCAAAATTAATTTCCTTGAATATAAAAAGACGTTCCAGCTTAAAACTCAAGAATTTATTCTTACACTCCTGTAAAATATGAAAAAGTCGACTGGCCACTTTTATTTTTGAGTTACTGAGATACTTAGGGAATTCTACATAGACATACTTGAAAATGATGCAGGGTTAATCATAAACTTTAAATATGTATATTAAGTCTTTATGGTCAATCGTAAACATTAATCTGATAAAATAGCCAATGAGAGATGGTTAACCATTATCGGTCCTTAGGTCATTTTCCCGTATTAAATTGTCACCAAGCTCTAGGGTAAGCTTAAATCTGTATTTGTATGTTAGAAATTTCAAAGTTTGTTATTTCACCTTTTCCAAGTTGCAAAAATGGTTTAAAAAAAAGCTTCTATTCACAAAATTTCACTGTACCTAGATGGTCAGATGGTCAATGACCTAGATGGTCATTACAGACCTTTCCACAAATTCTAATTTGCTATCAAAATTGAGGGGCACTTTCAATAATGAATTATGACATTTTCTTTTCATGGGGGTGGGGACGCAGGGGGGGGGGGTATGCCAATCAACTTTCCGACAGGTTCGTCACTATTACGGATCAAAATTTAAAGTTCCGAAAAAATCTGCTACATTTAAACAAAATTGGTAAAACTGCACAATGTTTTAAAATTTCTTTTTATTTCCTTCATGCTGGTTGAACCACCCATAAGTAACACCTCTCCTAACAGATGTGCCTGTTCACATAAGTTTATTAGATTTGTATGTATATCTCAGTTAACAGAGGGAAAGAGCTAATAAGAAGAAAGAGGGAAAGAGCTAATAAGAAGGAGGAAACAAAAGCAAACAATTAGCAATTAATTTCCTTTTATATCAATAAATGAAGTAAATCTTCAGCTAACGTTTAAATCAATTTGTACCATGCACTCAAGGATCTCATTTGCTGAACAATTTCAGCGCAACACAATCAAAAGAAGGTGCGAGACATCTATTGCAAATAACACGTATCTGGCTGAAAATTATCCATCAGAAACTACTTTTAAAATTGTTGCATTTACAACTTCTTTTTCAAAGAGAAGTTACTCCAAAGGAAATAAAACTGCTTCAAACAACAAACATGTTAACAATAAAAATAAAAGAAAAGAGGAAAGACAACTTATAACAATAACATACTGGAAAATAAAAATAGGCCTATTGGCAGCATATAAAACTCTCTGCACACAATTTCTTTTGCATTTCTCACTTCAATTAAATTTCAATATTAAAATCCACCAAAACCTATATCATCAATGTCTTTACATTTAACTGATTGCCAAATGAAAAATTTCAAGTACCACAGCTATATCGAATCACGCTATTTTGAATTTCTTACACGAAAAAACCCAAGAAAAAAGTCAATTCGAAAACATACACCTCTTAATTTTCTGATATAACTGCCAAAATAATATAATTTTTTTATATTATTCCTTAAAGTTTGAGTTTGAATTTTAACAGGTATATGTATCTGCTGAGCTTAAGTCTAAAATGACCTTTACTTTTCTTTGAAAACCTTATTTTTCGGAAACTCTTCATCCTTAAAACCATATCATCTTTAGGAAAGTGGGAAAAATCCATACCCAGTATGCTTCTAGGAGCAATCCAAGTCATTTAAAGGGGGGGGGGGTCAATTTTGTCAAATGCATTTTATAGCCACTAGGTAATCAAAGAGTTTTTTTTTTCAACAACCTTTTATACATATATCCTTTCAAGAAGGGAGGAGGAGAACTAATTATCTCTCCTTCACTGGATATTATTTATTAGTCTCGGTCAATCCTCTGAGCAGCCACAGGACAAATCATCCCTGTAGACAACTATGTGGACATTGCACATGGCCATTCACAGAGGCATTCTTAGGGAAAATCGGGGGACAGGGAATCTTCTCTCAAATGCCAAAAGTACATATAAAGTACAAGGTTTATTAATTTTCAGTAACAATTGCCACTTTTCAAAAAGCCTTTAATTAATCTTTCTCATATTCATTCTCAATACCAAACTCATCACATTCGAATATTTTCCTTCTAAATATATATAAGTATTTTCGAAGACCACACTGCCTTTCCATGACGTACAAATAACAGTTCAATAGGGGCAAATCCTTTAATTTGACAGTGAAACAACAAATAAAATCTTGGGTATTTTGGTCGCATATACAGTGGGCGTAATCAGCAGATGAAGTATGTGACCAAAATATCCAAACATTTCTGTTGTTGTTTCACTGTCAAATCAAAGGATTTGTTCCTACTGAGCTGTTTATGTACGTTCTAAACATACAATTTAGAATTCAAATTTAATTCCAATTGATCAGGAATATTTCTGGCAGTTTCCGTAGATTTGAGGTCTTCTTATTCGTTAGGGTATACACATCCTTCAAAATGGAAAATTCCATTGAATAATTATTATTAATAAAAAATTACCCTGAAAAAAAAAAAATCATGTCCTTTTGACTCTTATTTTTCCGGGGAAATACGGGGAAGGGGGGGGGGGGGGAGAGGGGAGAACTATTTAGAATAAAACCACAAGCTGGACTAAAACGCATAAACAGCAACCCCTTTTCATAAGAGAGAATTACAATCTTTCCCTCTGCTTTGTAATGCTCAGTCTCTTTTCTAAACAATCTCATTTAAAATCGCCTATTTAGTTCAAAGGTATATCACATCTTGTAATGAATATTTCACCCCCTTCCCGTGGTTCGATTTGGCTAAAACTCTGCGCAAGTGTTGGTCTTCGATGATAATACATGAATCAATAAACATTTATCAGTCAATTTATCAATTTTAAGTAAAAATCTATTTACATGGGCCTTTACAAGTTGCAACTTTGATTCTATTGCTTTAATTACTAACTTGCAGCTAATGATATAGCTACTGCTTCTTTTGAAAGAGAGAAAGGTCCTTGAATAACCGATAAACAGGTATATAAACATTGTAAGTATGAAGGCTGAAAATTGACCGCAAAAAAAAAAAAGTGAAATAAAAATTCAAATTACTGTTTTTATCTTCAAATGCAGTAAAGTAAAAACAAATTCTTGCTTACCAAAAAAACATCGCTATTTTTTAGCGAAAAAGGAAAGCATGGGCAGTAAAAGGAAGAACACAAAAAAAAAGAAGAAACTCTCATACTTAACTGATTTCCATTTGACTTAATTTTCACAAGGTCTCGTCGGGATTTTTTTTTTGTTTATTTAAAAAAGGTAAAAAAAATTTATTTAATAATTTTTATCCATTAAGAAGGGTTTTGTATCGAATCACATTTTTTTCTTGGTTAAGAAAAACTAGAAAAAAACACGTGATCATTTGGCAATGAAATACAGGCGCAAAATATTCCATTATACCCGGCGCAACAGAAGACAAAAAGTAAAAACAAAATACCAACTAAACAATTAAAAACTGTCGGTGAATCAAATACTCCAAAAATTGTTCAGCTTATCTAGCTCGAATAATATAAATTCCAAATTGTCTCATTTCATAATTTCATTTAGCGAAAGCAGCAAACACAGACCACATTAATTCATTGGCTCCAATTTTGGTCGCCTCTACCTCAGGATCAAGATAGATAAGTTCACGAACTCGTTTCATGGCCAGCTCATAATCTTCATCGTTTAATGGCCCGAAAGCATTTTCTAAAACATCTGAAGCGTAAGCTAGGAATATCAATGCTAATAAGCGTTTATCGAATCTGTGCGGATCATTTACCCATCGGGATAGAACAGCATCTTGAACCTAAAAATTCAAGAAAGGCTATTTCAAGAAAATTAAACTCAATCTGTAAGATTCAATTAAACTCAATGTTTCAAAGGTAAACTCAATGTGTTGGGTAAAAGCTTGCACTGTCTTCCGAAGGAACAAATACAGGTCTGTTCCACTCCTGAAATATCTTTTTGTTTTGCAATTTCTCCTATATTTTTTCATATAATTTGTCCAAAAAATAGTTCCATGTGTCCACTCCTATTTTATTTCAAAATAGCATTAGCAAAAAATAGTCAAATTCAGTAAAAAATAATTGGGGGTTATTTATTTTATCATTGTTGCAGCGTCAGATGCATCCTTATAAAGAACGAATTCTAGCCCATAGTACCCAAATATTAAAAACGCGTTTTGAAAAAAAAAAAAAAAAAATGCTAAGCTAGGAAGAATCGCCATCTTAGGTTGTTTCCGTTGATCAATTGGTAAGAGTCAATGATAAAATAATTGATAAGAGACTATAACCCTCAGCCAATCATTAGTTTGAAAACAATCATGTGATACCCGAAGTCTGCATTTATCCAGAGTACTCTTGCAGAGCTAGTTGGTATCCAATCACCAGAGGAAGTGTATGTTTTTTCTTTTATTTATAGCTGAAGTCTGACCGAAAGCGAGTATTGCATCCAGTTTAATCCACACAGTCAGTAGCTTTCACTAAAATGGTGACAAGTTTTCTAGTTGGTTTGGTTAGTATGCCTGTTATGTCTCATTGCTTTTCGAGTTAAAACTTAAGAGGAAAAGCTTTTTGTAGGGATGGGGGAAGGCCCTAATAATTCTGTGTCTGGATGAATTGGACGAAATATTTGTCTCTGATTCTCCACAGGAGTATATGCTATGTTTTTTTATGCGTATCGTGCATAAATGGACTTATAACTTTGTGTTTGGGAAATGGGGGCAAAATATTTATCTCCAGTTTCCCCGCAAGAACATTTAAAATTAAATCGAATGTTCGGTCAATCAAATTGGTCATGTGTAAATAATTTTATAAGTACCATACATGTTTAGAAAATTAGGAATAGAATTTTTAATGAAAAAAACTGTTACATACTGTTTATGATAGTGTCGGGGGCTAAATTAAAAACCAAAAACGTAGATAAAAAATCCAGAGAAAACGTAGATGCAGCTTCCCTTCGAATGTGCTATATCTCTTCAGAGATATAAACATTGCTAAAGTTTAAATTTTTACCGTCAAAAAGGGTGGTCAAATTTAAGTAATTAACTAAGTTTAATTAGTTATATGGTTCACCGTGGCAAAAATGACGAAAATTTTGTAGTGGGATAAAAGCTTCATAGTTTTGAAACAACGAAAAGAAAAATCTTAAAAACAGGGTTTTCAGGTATGTACAGACTCAAAAGATTTAATGTACAAAGATTTAAGTTAACTGTATTCTCATGTTAGTTTTTTTTTCACTTTGCTTTATTTATCGCAGGGGCGATTCTGGTCTCTTTTGCGCCCCGGGCAAAATATTGATTATTTCCCTCTCAGTCTCTCAGAAAATTTTCAGACCGAATTTTAACAAAAATTTTCATAACAAAATTATTTTCAATTTATTAATTAATTTACAATTTATTTTTTAAGTATTTTTATATTTATTATTTAAGCTATATAATTATTATTAATTATTGTAATTATCATTATTTAAGTTATTTAATACTTATTATTTAATTATTTTATTTTTACTTTATTTTATTAATTAATTTCATTTATTAACTGCACTCTCTACTTTATTTAATGAAAATAAAATTAAAAAAAAATTATAAATGATTATGACCGTTAGATTAGGCCAATTTATTTGAAATATTGCACTCCTAAAATTTTTGCTTCCGGAGCAAGAGCCCCCTCTGTCCAAGCCCTAAAACCGCTTCTGATTCATCATGGTTTCCTTGTGAAATGAAATATATAGTCTACGTAACAACGGGCAAAACTTAGAAACATAAACTAATCTACCCCGCAGCAAAGCACACCTATATTGCTTAGCGAACTGAAAAAAAAAAAAAAAATCACCTCGAGATAAAATGAATGCATTAGAGAACATATCACTTCGATGTATTTTTTTTCTCTTATATGGATTTCCTATGAGAGCCAAAATGTTTTTAAAAACTGTTCGTTTTTGAGTTAGTATCGGTTATGCACGCAGAAACATTGTGCAGTGTGATTACCTTCACTAGGAGACACTCCGCCCCGATTACTTGAAGAACAGGGGCTGAAGAAGAAGAAAAAAAACCTTAATAACAAGGCTCTTAAGCTCGTCCACGGTTATTAATTTAATAATGCTGTTTTAAGCCAGGACAAGTCAGAAAACTGATTAAAATGATGGTTTTCTGAAACACTAGTTTCCAGTAAGGATGACTAGCACCAGTGGTGCCAATTCATGAAAATGTGGGAGAGGGGAAATTAATAATTCAAAATCTAAGACGGGCAATTCGTTTTCCTCGATTTCTTCCGATGTAAATGCCCAAAAGGTATTTTTTAAATCGAAGGAAGGTGGGACAGGAGAAGAAATCTAGGGGGCCAATGCCCTTCCTCTTTGTTGCGACCTATTAGCACAAGAGAAAGTTCCAAACAACTAAAAAAAAAAAAAAAAATGGTGACATAAATATACTTTTTACCCTCACTCCGAGGAAAAATAGCCTCTTCCCCTCTTAATGCCCAGATCAGTATACATCTATATTTAAAAAGTATATAAAAATCGTATGCCCACCCTACCCGTCTTCCTTCCTCCAAGGGTCTGTGTCCGAGGATAACAGCCTTTCTACATCCCTCTTCTCGTCGGGCCAGTTCCGACTATTTTGAATTTCAAGTAACTATTTCTCAATTTTCATATTCATTAAAAAAAAAAAAAAAAAAAAAAAAAAAAAAAAAAAAAAAAAAAAAAAAAAAAAAAAAAAAAAAAAAAAAAAAACCTAGCGACTTAGCTGTTAATTACGGAAAAAATAGTAATACAACACATGGCAGATCCGGATGTAAAGGGTCGTTAACCGACTTTACCTAATTCAGTCAGAATGGTAACGTTTAACACTTGAAATATTGAGATGCTTAGTACTGCCAAAATAAGCAGAAAAAAACTAGCTCATTTTAACCAAACAAGCATGAAGGTAGCGCATGCAGAAAGTGCTTGGCGAAGTGGGATCCGGTAGTAATTAAAGAAGAAGAAGAATAAAGAAACTGTTTCAGTGAATTTTGAAGGGGATTTAATACCTTAAAGGATCACCCTATCTCATTCACTAAAATCTTTTTAGTTTGTTTAGACAAACCATTTAGAATTGATAGGGCGGTCTTGCCATAACTTGCAGAACTTAGATATGAGACCTGAATTAACGACAGGAAACCAAAAGCTGACACCTACTTTGGCAGAAATCTTAGAAAATTATTTTCTCCTGTTTTGCGCTGGAGATAGATATTTAGTTTTAATGAAACTTACATCATTAGTAAGTGTAAATTTAACTTTTTTTTCCATTAAATAGAACAAAACTTTATTTTTAAAGTTCATGAAAGGACAGTCCCAAAAATATCATTTGAAAAACTTTGCAGCTTTAGGAACTCCCTGTGGTGATACTCCTCTTGACTGAAAACCTTGCCAAAACATGGGACATATTTTTTTATGATGTGGGTATATTAATTGACAGCGGTTTGCTTAAAAATTGACAACGATTATATTTTCTTTATTTCAAACAAACTTACCCGTAATATGTTGCTGCGATCTCAAATGAAAGGAAATTGATTTGGAAATTCTCCAGCGGAAAACTCCCCTCCGCGGTAAATTCCCTCTCCTCAAGGAAAATTCCTCCCGCGTATTAATAAAAGTCGTATTTTTAGATTTAAACGTGCATAATAAATTTACGCCCCCCCCCCGCGGGAGATCTCCCTGATAGCCCCCCTTTGAAAATTGCCCCCCCCCCGCCACTCCCCTTCATCGGGGAATCGGGTCCATAAATCGATATAGACGATAATGCACATAATCTATAAACACGAACATCGATTTTTTTCAAATGCCATGCTTTACACAATAGAGGTAATGCCAGACTAAATAATGCTGTCAAAACTCATTGTAAATCACCCCCCCCCCCTAGACAATTCCTCTTCATTGGGGAATGGATTTTCCCCAACATCATGCTTTCCACAATAGAATTAATCCCAGACTGAATAAAGTTGTCCCTTACCCTACATTTTTATAAATTGCCGAATTAATTTGTTTTGATTACCTATGACAAGAATAAGAAAATAATATGCAAATCAAATTCATTTTAACATGGAAAAACTCTCCTTCAATCGCGGAATTCCCCGCCGACAATTTGGACAGATGAACAGTACAGTAATGCATACAGGACATACTTTCGATTCTTCATATCTATAGACTAGCCTCTTGGTAGCTTTTCGAACCGTTGACGCAGTCAATACTTCAAGGTATCGAATTCCCTTAATCGGAACAAAATCACGTAAGTTTTAGTGGAATCAAGACAAACAAATTAATAGAAATAGCGTCTGTCCAACAAAATAACAAAAACAATTAAAAAAATATTAAAAATAAGGCATGCAATTATTTTCATTCTTATTTATCTGTCCTTTGCATTGGGTTGAAGACAAAAGAATGACTTTAGCCCTAACTATTTTTAAAAAATAAAAACAATTTTTTCAGCTGAAAATAAGAAACAACATAAATTCATAAAACTTAAAACAAACAGATATTTTACCGTGTATGAGGGAGGATGCCTCCTCCCCAACCCCCTCACTCGTAAGACTAAAGTCTTCTAGTGTTTAAAAAAGCTGCTTACTCCCATTCATCGGCCGTTATGCTTTTTACGTAAATGTTCTTAAAGAATTGGGATTACCAGTTGCAGGCCTCATCATTTCTTGCTGTTAAATTGTATAAATCAATAATTGTTAATTGATTGGTGGCGTCGTCCCGTTTTTCAGTTTTTGTGCTTACAAATAAAAATGTTGGATTGTAATTAAAATTAGACAACCAGCCTACAAAATCACCCACCGTTTTATCAGCTATTATCCTTCATAATAGCTGATGCGCACTTACACATCACTATCTACAATTTTATGAAATATGAAGCAGTTCAGTTTAGTTAAATGAAGCTTCAAAATAAATATCAGAAAAAAATTCTGTAATAAGAAGGGAGCTATCACTCCATATTACCCTTATTTAGGCTCGGTCTAGACAAAGGGAGGTGAGAGATAATTCCTACATCCCCCCATTCCCCTTCCAATACTTATCTGAAGGCACATGGAGTTATACAATTTGGGCATTGAAATGCGCTCTTTTAGGCATATGATCCCCCCTCCATCGCCTAAACACAACACACGATCACTCCTTCACAATAGCGGAAGCGCAATAATACCAACGCAATTTCATAAAAAAATCAGGGGAATCAACTTAGTTCAACACAGCATGAAGATAAATGTACCACTGTTCGCCATTATTTCCCCTACAACTCGGACTCTGAGGCAATTTTCATCAATATCACCTGCTTTTTGGGGGATGTTTCCCCTCTTTTTCTAAAATCATGCAAATTTTCACAGGCTGGTAGCTTATGATGGGTAACATTAAACTTAATAAATTTTACACATTTGAAATCGACATTAAAAGCCAATTCTTTAGACGCATTATTTGTGGTTAAAACTTGAATTTTGGTTATCATTGAGCAGCATCTATTTTTGATTGTTTATTTGCATTCAACTTTTTTTTTCACTGATACGCCTTAGCAGATTCTAGTTTGCTAAGCAAAGCGAACGAATGGACAGAAAACGAGGACCGAAGGCCGAGAACTGAAAGAGAGACACGAGTGCCGATTTGTGAGGGCCCAATGTCACAAAATCTATACCAAGTTTGTGTTTTTCTGTACTTTCTTAAAAAAAAAATATGGCTTCGAAAAGTTTATTAACGAGTCTGTGTTGATTCATGTTAATTTTTTTTTTTTTTAATAGGAAGAAGCAGACCGAAAATCAGCCAGAGACAGAGAGAACAAGAAATAGAATTAATAGAAATTGACAGATCATTTTGGTAACAGGACCAGGAGTAATAAACACAGGAGGGTACCCAATTGGAAGTGGCTTCTGGGATGATAAACCGTTCCAGAAATATAACTATTTTCCCACGATCTCTATCTTTTATCTGTCACTTGACACATATGGGCACCCTCCCTTACCGGACAAGAATCTAGCGTGCCAGAATGTTTGGATCAAGGAAGGGAGGGGGCAAAAAAATTGTCGATTTACAGAAGGAAAAACATACAGTGAATTTACTTTCCTTTGCTCTATAAAACAGCTGTCTCCCTGTCTAAGTTGCTCTCTGGCAACGCAATGACCATATGAGGATTACAAGAATTATTACCCTGAATCAATACACATAATTACAGGTGGCGTGATCGCTTGAACTTCGTAACTCTCAAAAAAGCGGGATCTTCAGGGTTAATTAAATAGGTAATTAAGGGGTAATCAAAATACTGACAGTATATAGTGGTAATTCAACATCCAGTACAGCTGTCTAAAGGAATGCAACACTACAGTTTACTTAATTCGCTTAGTGGATCTAGTCTTCCAATGGCTCGATAATGGTAGTACATATGTTGACCTTGTACAAGCGGACATTTAGAAAGCATTCGACCTCATAAGCGACTTGGTTGCGGTGACGAATAAAATAACTATGGGTGCAAACAAACGTACTTTAGCTCTTGTACTGAGTTGTCTGAAAAAAAAAAAACGAACACAGCGTGAAGGGCCCTACAAGGGACCAAAATTTGATGGCTTTATGTTCATATGCCTTACTGAAGTTTGTAGGTGAGCTCTCATTTTCTCTCAAGTATTTAGTATCTAACCAAGTTATACAGCTGAAGTTCAGTGATAACCTCCTAAGCTCCTTCTTTGGTGACTGGAAAGAATATAGATTTACCATCAACCACGCCAAATTGAATATCATCAGGCTTTGCTCCCTAAATCGTTACCTCGAGTCCTCCTAGTAGTGCTTTTGTTTGAATGTAGTTTATCGAGCATGTTGATCAGCTAGTAAATTCCGACAACGCCACATTCTAAACTCTTACCTGTCTAACTTATCTAAGACCACAAATCGAATATGCTACGCCTGTTTGGGGTCTCTTCGTCCAGAAAATCAGCTACTTACGTACAAAAATGAAGCTATTTAGAGCAGTAGCAACCACAACTGGAAGTGGAGTAGAAGATTAAAAAATCTGAGGGTTGAATCATTACGAGATAAGCTTGAACATTTAATAACGACTTTAAAAAAAAACGTTGCTTGGCTCGCCACATCTCAGCACAAGAATGCCCGCAGTGAATTGCACTGCTGCAGTGAATGCCCGAAAGAGGTCAAGCTGAAATTACACTCCGTTACATTCAAGACAAATCGTTCTCGAAACTCATTCGTCCCTTCTTTTGTGGAAGTATCAGTCCTGGTGATTTAATGCATGCATATGTGGTTTTACTATTTTAATTTTTCTAAGGACGACGTAAATTAGCTTTAAATATACCCAACTCTAAGTTGGTCTAAGTAAGTATTTCAAAGCCTACAAGCATGTATCAATGAACCCATTTACACCTGCTGATGATAAAAGAAAGACCTAGAAGATAAAAGAGAGGTATTAGGAGAACATGGAAACCGAACACAGGGATGAAGAGAGGGAGAAAGAGAGAGGAAGGGATGTAAAGACTGAAGGAACGGTAAATAGTGAGGGAGATGTGAAGAGTGAAAACACAGAGAGAGAGAGTGAAAGAGCGAGAGAGAGAGAGAGAGAAAGAGAGAGACAAAGAGAGAGAGAGAAAGAAAGAGAGACAGAGAGAGAGAGAGAAAGAGAGGGAGGGGGGGGGGGGTAGCGCGAGATAAAAAATGAGTCGTAACCTTTTGACCAACCGAGTCTTGGTTATACTATCTGTCAACGGATGAGTAGTCATGTCAAAAAGAAGAAAATTCTGCTTCTCTGTTGTCAGTACCCCCTTTTTCCACGAGGTTTTTTGCCAGTCTTTCCCGCACATTTTTAAGCTGGTACCGAAGTTTCAATGGGTTCCATGTTTCCCCTGAAAAAACAAATTAAAAGAAAATAAAAAGAACAGTAGATAACCATTATTTTCTGAATTTTGGTTACTTACAGGATAAAATGCATTTTCCAACCGGTTTCAAACACTTACTTTACCTCTAAAGCGCCCCTGCTAAGGAGATTAGTTCAAGCTAAATACTGATGACTCTTTTTGACCACCAATAAGTTTGAGTGGTTACCTCAAACTTATTGTTTGAGGTAACGTCACAACCGTTACCGCTATACTCTTGCACAACGGTTTTCAAAAAGGAGCCTATTTTCCGTCCATTTTGGAGTCACAACACCAAGGGATAGACCGAAAATTTAGTAGCCTAAAAAGGAAACTTTTTAGGTTTAGGCAACATTGACCACGCGGCAAAAAGAATTTCTCATTGGTTGATTTTATTCATTCTGTATCTCACTGGTGGAGAAAGACGATTTGCAAATCAAATGACATGACCAACCGAGAAAAGAAAAGATAAGTTGGCTAATAATGAGGTTAATTTAGGACCACTTAAAAGGCACCAGCGATTTTGTATCTTAAACAAACGGGACTAAAAACAGCTTTTTTGCAATTAGTTATAAAAAGATTAAACGCTTTTACAAGAAAAGTAAAACAGCAATATTCCAACCTGAAACGAGCAAAAATAGTCATAGAACAAGCCAAGCTAAAACGACCCAAGATTATTATTAATGAATAGGTGCAACCTTAAACAATCAGCAACTAAAATAATAATAACGCCCAACTTAAAGCGAACAGATATAACCACAAATAAGAGATGGGATGCCGATTCTCTCAGCCCCACCCCTCCCCCAAAGGTTAGAGTACCATTCCCACTTTACTGAAAATGATGTGTATTTTCAACAGTTTTTTTTAACAGTGAAATTTTAAAAATCAAAATACTTTCCAGTTCCCACAAAAAAACAGCAACAACAAACAACAATTTCCTAACAGAGGCATGTGTGACAATTAATATTTATTATTTTTTTTCTTAAAGGAAACTTATTTTCGTCTCAACTTTGTCCTTTTGATTATAATTAAACTTGAAGATTCATTATCAAATATAATGACACTTGATTCAATTTTATTTAAATTGATAAAATGGTGTTAATTTTTCTACGTTTTTTTCTGTTTTTGCTGTTGTTGTTATAGATCTACAATAGATCTACAATGGTGTTAATTTTTGGACGTTTTTTTTTCTGTTTTTGCTGTTGTTGTTATAGATCTACAATCATTCTGTCGAATCAGACACTTTGTAGTAATAATGTATTCAAATTTCGATCCAACTGGAGCCTAAGGGATTCCAAGGTGGTATTTAGATTCTCTTGGAAAAAAATTGTGAAGAAAATTCCACTCCTCCAGTCTCTTGATTAATTTGGTCTTATCCCTAGTAATTTAACAAAAATTTGCCTCATGTTTTAAATGAAAATCATAAAGACTTCAAAGAGTATGTTACGATTTTATTTGGATAGTTGGACTTCTCTAGGATCTTATCACGGAGGAATTTTATAGCAACAGAAGAAAATTTGTCATCAAAGATTTTTGTTTATCTGTATCTTAAATGTGCAAAAGAAACTGTCCAAATCCCCCTGGTTACGCTTATCCTCTCCATTGAAGCAAATTCCCCATGTATAATTTTCGTCATGCGAGCTGGGTTTGTCAACATTGCAGAAAAGTAATTAAAGATAGATAATTTTTCCCTAAGTCCTTTTTTTGCTTAAGTTGTCTATTATCATAATTTATTCATTTATTAAATTAAAAATCCGCCTACTAGCACTTGAAACGGACGGAACATAATATGAACAAAATAAGAACAAAATCAAACGAAGCAAAGCAAATGCACGCATACAACATCATCATATTCATATATAAATAAGCCAAAAATAAATCCCCGCAATAAACACAAGTCACTTAAACACTTATTAATTAACTTAAAATATTTTCAATTCAAATACACTTTCAGAAAAAATTTCAGTTTATGCAATAATACTAAAAGCAAAAGGCCCCCCCCCCCTCAAGAGGCCTGTGTTTCCCGAATATAAGTTTAGTAAATTTTCCGGGATTTTAACTGAGAAAGAGCAAAATAACTAAATAGTTTGCATTAATTTGGACAGTTGAACCTAAAGAGTAGCTCAATCCTGGATATAGACAACCAGGCACAAAACGGACCCTCGCTCTTTTTATAACTGAGTATAGCCGACAATTACGTACAGTTTGTGAAAACCTTTTGCGAAATAAAGCGATCTTAGTCACTTTCAACAAAAAGGTTAAGAAATAGCACTAGATTTCATAGCCCAAACCCATGGCGCTGATCTCTGTTTCATGGCCCTTCAACCAGGGAGTGCAATAGGGTTTTGATTGCAAAACCCCAGGGTAGTGATTTTTGACGATGCATAATTAAACATCAAGAGGTATTCCCAGAAAAATATTAAATAATCATGGGGCGAAAAGGAAACAACATTTCTATATTTACGAAGTCAGAAGTGAATTGTTACAGGGAGAACAGGTTCAAGGATCCTACTAATGGTCCTCTAGTGTGCAGAACAAGAACCCTTGCGCGACTCAGGTTCCAGTTCGGTACGATAGGTCCACCACTTGCGAAACATGTGTTTTACGAGTTTTAATTTGGGACATCTATATTGAACAATTGACCTCATATTTTTCACCAATATGCGCAGAAGCCCTAACACACCATTTTTGATGAAAAGAGAAGAAAGAAAAATAAATATTAGGAAAGAAAAATCTACAATCAGCGTGTTTAGAAATCCTTAAATATAGTTATCCAGTGAACAAATTGGCGGGCAAGGCTGTCAAGAGGAGCATGGGCTCCAGGGCCTCACTTTAGGCTACTCAATAAGAAGATAAGAAGTGCTTTTATGACTCTGATTTCAACAAGGTGACCCTGCACATCTCTCTATTGAGAGAGAGAAATTCTTTTTTAATTAAAGACCAATATTCACAAAAAAACAGACCTACCACGTGAAAATCTATACAGATTTGTTTGTGGCAGGACTCAACATTTTACTCACTTAATGCATATATATTGGAAAAAAAAAACAAAAAAAAGAAGAAAAATTCAATTTTATAAATAAATAAAAAATAAACCTCGTGGGAACCACGAACCAATACTCACAGAAGACAGCCCCCCCCACGCTTTCGGGAAGACTGTTCCAAACCAAAACACCCACATGCCTAAACACAAAACTAGACCTAACAGTATGTCGTCTCTCATGTACTAAGTCCGCGGAGTTCCTTGAATCATAAGAATGGTACGCAGAATTCAATGATAAAACATAACAAAAATAATTAGGTGCTAGTTTATTTCAACACTGATACACGAAAATACCGGTCTGATAATCTCTCAACTGCCCAACATTTACAATATTAAAATGGCGATAAAAATCCATTGTACGTTCACATTTTTCAAAATCACCGAGCAGGCGCATCGCTTTATTCTGCACAATTTGTATCCGTTTAAAATTTACAACAGAATTACTAGCCCACAAAGAACAACTATATACAATGTAAGAATGAATAAGTGAATTATATAAAAATTTTTTAAACTGAAACAGGAAAAACATGTATAAATCTACGAATCAGCCCTAAAACCCGCGCTACTTTCATCGATACAATTTCACTATGTTTTTTTTTCTAATTAAAATACAATCAATCTGAAAACCAAAACCAAGATACACTGTATCAAATATCTGCTTAGTCTCCGTACCATTAAAATTAACTAAACCAAAAACATTATCAATAACTCCAGTACCACTAAAAATCATGTAATTAGTTTTACTCGCGTTCACTGCTAAACAACTAAAACTAGTAAAAACATGTAGGTTAGGTAGCACTTTATTTGCTTTTGAAACAAGCTCACTCAAAGCCTTTCCAGCAATCGTTATAGCTGTGTCGTCCGCAAAGGACGTTATGGCGGCATCGGGAATGTAGAACCGTAATTCTACATTCGATATTAAAATGTATTTATCTAGTGTTTGTTTTATATTGGCAAATTGCATAGGTTAAGGCCCTTTTCCCTAGAACTAATTAAAATGACTATCGCAAAATTTGGATGGAGTACCTGTGGGACTACAGGGCGATAAGGGGCGCTGAAAGGATGTGGGTGGGCCCTCTGACCACTTTTGATACTGAAAAAAAGGCCCTAGAACTCAGAATATGATCAAATGTACGTATGTGCGACCATCTGTTCTTGACGATGACCCATAGAGAAAAAAAAAAAAACATGAGAGACGCAACAGTGTTTACCAAGACAGACAGCACTATTACGTTGACTCTGATATCTTCTTGGAAAATGTGATCGGCAATCGGAAGCCTTTTCAAAGAAGATGAAAAAAGGGCAAATTTTTATATAATATTATCATAGGCAGTGCAATCGCGCTGCCTAAGTAAAGAACGATGTTGGCACAATGTTTTTTTTTTTTTTAGACCAGGGCACTTCGTATCGACGAAATTGTCTTAGAAACTTCAAAAAGGGCTCATTCGATTGGATATTGGAGTCGCTTGTGCCCTTTTTAATAGTCGAAAGTGATTGGAAGGCAACTAACACCCCTTCCACGCCCACCACTTACCCAAACACAACCAATCAAAATTTTGAGATATCCATTTTGTTCAGCGTAGTTGATTTCCAGATAGAAATACAAATGAATGTGAATGAAAAAAATACAAATGAATGTGAATTGTCACTTTAATATACATATACTGATATTTAGTAATCAAAATGTTAATATTATTTAATTTATTAAAGTTATAAAAGTGAAAACATTTATATTTTTCATTAAAATGCAAATTACGTTCTGGCCTTGGGAAGGCATAGGGGTTTTGAGCCCAACCTATGTTAATTTCTGCTCGTTTTGAGCTTGACTTGGTTATTTATTGTAATTTCTGTTTGTTTTGGGTTTCATTTATTTATCGATGCTGATTTGCGGTTGTTTCATATTTGGTAGATTATTGGATTTTATATTTGCTTATTTTTTGTTTAATGGAGTTCTTTACTTTTCTTTGAAAAACTTATTTTGTGGAAAAAGTCTTTTTTTATTTAATTCCAGTAAAGAAAGCATGGAATAATTGATTTTGGACTAAAAACAATTTCCCCTTTCACTTATTCATGCCCTAACATTTTTTCTCTCTCTTCTTTTTTGAGAGCACTCCTTTTTTTCCGGCATAAAAAAAACACAAGAAAAACAATGACATGCTAAGGGGCAAGCACCTAGATAGCTTTTGTAAGGGCATGCCATTAGAAAACCCTTGTCTCAACCCCTGTGTGAAGTTATGAATGGGATGACGGAGAGAAATGATGCCATATAGTCATCTTCTTAATATCAAGCTAACCTTAATGGTTGCTAATCTAACCACCTGTATCACGTAACAAAAAAATCAAACAAAAAAGTCAAATGATTAAGCTTGACCAGCTTAAAATAAGATAGACCTTAACTATTTTTGGGGCATTAAAAATAATACTGAAAGAAAAAATACAATCAGTTTTTTTTTCTTTCCTTGTCAGTGGGTGACTTTTTTTTTACACATATGTATATTACAAAGTATTTAGATTGAAAGACAAAACAATGAGTCAAGCAGGCTATCACGCAAGTATTACTATCTAAAATAAACAGTCTCATTACATAGATAATGAGATTGTCTGTTGACATAGGAGATAAAATGCTTCAAAATGCATTCAATACTGATTAGAAGGTTGATAAAACCCCACTCTTAATCGTTAGGCTATGATGGGATTTATGCAATACTTCAATAAACTTGCCAATTGAGATACTATAGGGAAAGTAAAACATTGATGTAAAAAACCTCCATTACCCTGAAGTTATCCTTTTCTGGGTATGAACAAAGGGGAAATATTCCGGACTTTGGAGTGCTCAACAAATTATAATCCGAAAAAACCTTCCTTTCTTGTGTTTTTTTTTTCACGACAAAAACGACCGAGTTATGTAATTATTGACACTTTTTACGACTGCTTCCAGCTATGATTGTCACAAGGGTTGCAGCCCTAGCTGCAACCTATTCGTTGTCACCACAAATTGTTCACCTAACGTGTCAGATACTAGCCAAAACCTGTCATTCCGCTTTCTGGCCTTCATTGGGGGTCTGATTTTCAGCTGTAGTTAACCATGCCGAAGCTACTCAAAATATTCCAAGTGCTTTAGGCTTCACCATCAATAACGAGACTCGGCTACTCTAAGCGCTTGCTATAGAGCTCGCCGTCTGAATACACTCCATTGTGCTTTTTGAAAATCCTGTATAAATGGATTTTTGAAAATCCTGTATATATATTCAATACTGTGTTGAATGATGAAATGATGTAGATGTAATGTTCATGTAGCTGTATTCAATACTGTATTTCGTACAAATAGTGGATCTACATGGAAATACTTAGGGGATTCTGAGTTTCGTTATTATATTGGACAACTCGCAAACTTCTCTCTCTATACTTGTCATAAAATTTTGGTTCCTCCTAGATTTTAGATATTTCTAGATTCTAGATTTCTTTTTATCAACAGATTTATGGGGTTATTTCAGGGTTATGACAAAGCAGATCAATTCGGGTCAAAAAAAAAATTTCATTCGAAATTTAGGGAAAATCAGAAGATATCAGGTTAAGGGAAAATGACAAATCACAGGGTGTTTTATCCCAGAAATTTGTAAATTCTCGTAGATAGGGGGAAGTTCAAGAGAATGTCTTATTTTAACAAAAACTCACGTTGACGTAATTTTTGCATCATCGTTTATGTTAGATGAAAATCCTTTTCTGTCAGGTTTATTGTCTCTATTAAAAAAAAGTTATAAAACGAACAAAATTAGTTTTTACCGCCATGATATCAACAACTTCGAGCATACATTTCAAATTCTCTAAGAAACTCAAGCAAAAAAAAATTAAATATTTCAGAACCAAAGTCATTGGGTAGCATATAAAAATGACAGGTTGGTTTATAAGGCAACTCGTTGGCAACACCAGTAGTATTATTAATAATGTAAATTTTAAAGAGCGGAAACGCACTTGAGTATTACTCGAAATAAAAATTAATAAACCATTATATAAACTGCTGAAATCCAGTTATGCTTGCTTATAGGACGTAGAATCTTAAGAAATAATACGAAAATCTGAAGATAGTGGACCTACTCGGACACCTTCTCTCTACTAAAGGATAATATAGAAATTTTGCAAAATTAAGTCATATAAATCTTAAAATGTTTTATTTCTCTACTGTAAAGAGCGCTTTAAAAGGGCTATTTTTTCAAAATTCTACATATACAGGGAAATATCATGAGTTAGCTTATTTGAGCTAAGATAGTTTTATGTGTCGGACAGACTTTGAAACAATAATTTTTATTCGCTAAAAGGCTTCAGCTTCGTTCTAGATTCTATTATAAAAAGTTAGTTAAAAAAAAATTAACCCATTAGCATTGATGTGTTTAATTACTCTGGACCATGCGACAATATAAAGGCTATGTTCTAACAGAAGATGGTAAAATTTATTAGAAAAAAACGACCAAGATACACCGGCGTCATCAGCTAAATTCTAGCTGGTAGCCAACGTCTCGTTTGAAGACGGATCCTTAAAAGCTTTCCTGGAATGTTTCTCGAAAAAAAAAGAGAAAAACAGCGGCCGTGAAAATTTGGAAGGGGACTCATTCGGTGAGGAAACTTTTAGTGCCGTTTTAAAAGAGGAAAGTAACCGGAGAGACAATAAACCACATTATGAGCCCTTTCCCTAATAGACCCCCCCCCAATTGTATCGAACCAAAATTTTGAGATAGCCCTTTTAAAAGAAAGTTCCCAAAAAAGAAGATAGCCAACAGAAAATGGGAAATAATTACTAAGAATAATATTCTACTTCGATGGCAAAGTTGTGGTAATGATAATAAGCAGAATACAGTAACATTCTCTGAACAAATTTTACCATTGTTAGGGGAGTGTTCTTCTTTCAGTTGTGGATCATGTTGAGCAGGACAAGGATAGCTAAGCACTTGCTCAGCAAAATAATTATCATACAATTGTTTAAGTGCTATAATTATCATTAAAAAGTAAATACTACCGTGAACAAAGAAATGAGGGAATTTCAAGATGTGTGGCCAATGTCACGTTGAAGAATATGACCGAAAATATTGACTATTAGATCAAAACTGATTTGGCATCCACTGAGGTAATTAGCATTGCAGTTGGTTAAATCGCATTCATTAAAAGGCTGTTTGAAAATGAAACTGTAACCGACCATTACACTCCTTTAATATTCGCATATTGGTTGATTTTGAATCGTAGCCAAAAAAGCTTGACGACCCTAATATGGGTTTCATTTCATACACAACAGAAAAGAAACGACATCAGTAAAAGACTGAAAGCGGCACCTCTACTGACTCCTTAGCTACATGGCTTCGAAGTTGAAAAAAATAGGACTTTGCAATTTCTTTGAAACAATCCAAGCCGAGACTTTAAACCCACTCTGGACTTCAAAATGATCGAAGTCCAAGCTAAAAAATGTGGTGAAGTTGAGTGAAAACGACTTCAGTCCTGAGTGCAAAAATGAGCAAAGGTCTGCAGATTGACGTGGCAAGCATCAGAAAGGTGGAGATGTTGTACCTTCTTTAAACAGGAAATTGGGAAACATTTTTTTCAGCGCGTTAGGAAAATCAAAGTGAGACAGTGGTCACCCCCAGCCCAGAGGTTCTCATAAAACCGACAACTTTCAAGCAAAAGCTAGACATTATCCGTCTTGTTCCAGCTGGAATCAAGCAATGATTTCCAACCACCATAATTGATGGACTAGAGGGGGCCTATCCCCACCCCCTTTCTCTAATCATACCTCAAGAAGAAGATAAGCAGGTAGCACCTTTATGAATCAGAATCAAACAAGTATTTTTAATCTGTATGATTGAAGAAAGAGAGTAAGCCAGTGCTCCAGCTCCCTTCCCCACCCACGACCATATTTTAGCTCAAAGGTAAACATGTTGCAGCTTGTTGGAACTAGAAACACGGCTAGATTTTCAACACGTACGTTCTGAGATAAAAGCGGAAGCCCGGCCCCTCCAACACCATCCTCAGCACCAACTTTTCAGCAGAAGGTAAGCAAGCTGTTGTTGCTTCGATCGGCATAAAACTTGCAGGAGAATTACCTTGAGCCAATGTGTACACCACTTCTTCGACCTTGGTATGGAAGTATTCCAATCTGCTTAAAATTTATTTGTCAAGAAGCTTGAGGCAAGGGGAAAGATAAAACAGATTTTTAGAGTCATAAGGAACATCCAGGCTAAACCTACTTTCTGCAAGAAACCATCGGAAATCGCTTGAAATTTCATAGTCACTATTAAAAGACTCAGTCTTCCTGAAAAAAAAGACTAGTGGATTGTTTGCAAACATAGAGTCAAATGAAACATATCAATAATCAGGTTCAAGCTCTTTAGCTGTAAAGTTGGCATTTAGTTAATGATTAAAAAAGAATCAAATTAAAGACTGCTAATGTGGAAAAATATTAACATCATTATTTGGCACTTAACAGATATTTCTCATCTGAAATACTAGTCAAGGACCAATCAATACCAGACCATTTGCTACCAAAAGTAAACCAAAGTGCGTAGTTCATCATAAAGATGAAAGGCGTTGATAAGCAGGCTTAAACTGTTTCTAATATTTAAAAGAATTTAATTGCGATAGAATATCACATTTCTTATACGAAGAAAACCGCGAAAAACTGTATTACCAAAATTTTCCATTATTTCTTCTCGCCTCATAACGAATTTCTGGAAACACCCTCGCCAAGGTCTTCTTGTCACAAAGCCGTTCGCCTAAACATTAGGAGTATGCATTTGGGGCCGGTACTATTTTACTTCTATAGGAGCTAATATTGTTAGAAATCAAACCATCGGAGTATGTGTTGAGAGTAGAGAGGGAGGTGCTACTCCCACGACTCACCCCTGCTGCCATCTACAATTTAGTTTAATGCTGACGGGACATAATTTATTCAAGGATTATCGATCGAGTCTAATGGGGGGAGTGTCAAGGTCAATCGATCTGTTGTTGTTTGGCCACGTGCGAATGACATGAGGGGTGATTTACATAATGCTGACGGGGGAATTATTGATTCACGAGCGTGGGGAATTATGAAACAATATGGTCATAGAGTCCCTAGGGAGAAAGATTACGTAATCGCTCAATGACCTCTTTTTCCAACATCGATTTATTTGTTGTTTCTATGTGTAATAACTCCGGGACGATGGTTGCACATGCGCATTGAATTCTAACAGGAACAATGTTATTGATCTAGGACTCGAGGGGGAAGTGAATTCCCGAGAAATTGATTGCGTAATCGATTGGGAATTTTATTGATCCGATAACGGGAAACAGTTAGATCACGTGTCTCCTTCTCAGCCAATCAGAGGGCTTGTTTACATATTAGCGGCGGAGGGAATATAAAGAAAGGATTTTTGCTAGAGTTTTATTAGTCTGTGAATAGGATTCAAGGAGTGAGAAGAAGAAGAACAGTTTGACTTTACTCATTTGGATATATATTTGTGATGGCGATGAGTGGAATGTTTACCCTATTAGAAGTTGATAGTGGAGTTGATGATAATAGTACAAGAGCACCAAACATTGCGGTGGAAATCACGAAAGGTTCACGGCTTTGTCTGGAATGGGATGCAGTATATGCAAGATATGTGATATCCTTGAGCAAATTTAAAATGGAGAATCAATTATGTTTCGCCGCTAAAGTTGATATAGCACATGTGAATAGACTTCAATGTGCTTTAAGTGCATTGGTGAAACATATTGAAGACAATAAACAGTATCTCTGATTGTACATGCTCTGTATTATTGTTGTTGTTGTAATTATTCAATAAAATTGTTTCGAAATCGATAATGTTCCCTTTCTTTTCTGGTTAGGGCTAACGAATCAGGGTCAGTCTAGAGTCAACAGTCAGAGTGAAAGGATTGAAAAATGAATAAATTTGAGAAAGAGAGAATTAGATCAAATCTAGTGTTTATGGAAAAACATTTGATTTTGGATGATGATTTTCTCGAGTTATCTCTTAAACGCAGGATATTCTCATGTCAGGGAACAATTGACAATATAATGAGGAGTGATTCTCCCCCATTGGACTATTGTATGAAACTTTTAAAATGTGATTCAAATGCTTATAGTCAATTTATTGATATATTAATTGGAACAAAGCAGAATCATATTGTGGATATACTTTTGAAAATATTGCCAATGGATTCAATGTAGATGGCTCCCCCATCATTCGAAAGAGGTAACGTTACAGAGTTACTCCTCTCTCCCCCATTTCCCTCTCGTTGAATTTATGGAGCGAGGATGATCAGTTTCGTTTTAGCTGTGAGTGAGTTGACATCGGAAACCGAATATGTCCATTGTGCATGTACACTCTTGGCAGTTGGAATCAATGTGAGAATTGTACAATTATTGATGACTATAGTGAAAAGTGTAAATTATGTAATCCTTGTAAATTACATAGAGGCTATGCAGTACAAATTAAAGGATGTAATTCATGTCTTGAGGAGGTGTGTGACTCTCATCCTAGAGGACACCTGTGCTCCAATTGTCACTATGATAAATGTGATCAGTGGGAGAATACTTACCCCGCTATGATTGGAAAGAATCCCAAACGTGATTTTAGTTTATTTCTACGAGATTGGTATCGTCGCGGATTTAAATTATTCTGGGAAGAGGAATCTGGTCTACGATTCAACTGTTGGGGTAACAAGACAATCTGGTTTCTACGTCATCGCTGTGATGACATCACCTACTATGACTATAAACCAAGTGATTTTTATTTGGCTGTGACGGAATGTGATTCACCATTTGGAAACATTGTATGTGATATTGCTTCAAATAGACAGATTGAAACTCGTGAATTTCATAATATGAATGCAAATAGTATCATTGACTATACAAAGAGATATGACAAGAGTGAAGTTACATTGTACTGTAGAAAATGTGACCCAGACTTTGCAGTCAATCAAGATCAATATAGAGTGAATCCAAATGATTTACCAGCATTAGTGGTTCACGACAGTTACCTATACATCGAAGATGAAGAAATCTAAAGTGAAGATTTAAAGACATTGTTGTATATATATATATGCATTTTATTAATAAACAAATTCACAAACATTTTTTAAGCACTTTACTCTTAGGGCACTGAAATCAATACTATATAGGTCTGAGAGGATATTTTCCACTAGAAAGTCATTCAGACGGGGATTGTCACTATAAATGTGGAGAAACTGCTTGTAAGTATAGCCGCGACATCGGAACACAAAATATAGTAGTACATGGAAGCCGCAGCTTTTAGTCGTTAGATCCTGAACCCTCTTCCGATTTTGAATAATAGTTTTCCCACTGCTCTCAATATAGTTGCTGATGTGAGGTGTGTAGAATGTATAGGGTAGACCAAGAGGATCAAAAAATTCAATCGTCTTCATTGTTTGAAAGATGCACAGCCAATGACCCGTCAGCACAGTCGACGGACTGCTATTAACAATAATCAAGGTATTGTTCGCGCTTTGAATTTTTCCAAGATAGTCTGAGGGCAGACAATAGGATTTGTACTGGGACATGTAGGGGTCCATATTAAATACATTGATTATTTGACTGGTGTTCATGGTGCCAAGTCTAGTAGAACACTGCCTTCGGGAGTGATTTCCCAATAGGTTCCATATTGATTTAGTGAGATTAGTGCAATACTCTCAGCCAATGGGTCGGCAAATGTACACTCTAAACGCACACTCCCCGTACGTACTATACTCATATCCTGTGTACCAGACAAATCCAGTACAATGATACCATGTGTTTTAGCAAACACATCTTCGGTTATACCATTTTCAAATAGTTGCGAATCGTGATCTAGGGTTTGCATGGTCAACTCGTACAATGTTCTATAGGATTTATCAAAAGATAGATTGTAGAGCGGGATGCCGTTTACTTTGCACACAAGAGATGAAAGTCCAAACATCTCGAATTTATGTGGGCATTCAGTCCATGATCCTATTGCACTGGCGCTTTTTACAAAGGCCAAAGCCAATTTCGAGGGGATTTCGCCATTGATAAAGGATGAATCGGTGAAGGTGCGTGACCCCATTGCAATATGACGTTGATTGGTGATTGTATGAGGAACAAGTAGTTTAATATTGTTGCCATTGGCTCTCAGTTTTTCCACGGCCAAAGCAACAGAACTCATAACTTGTTGTTTGCGTACATGAAGTATTGCCGAGGTGAGGGAGAGAGTCACATCAGGATTGGCAACAAGTTCTTTTCTCAATCTGAAATTGGATGGTGCAAGCGTCAGTTTTATATCCACTTTAACATTGGGTGGTAGCCATTGGGGTATATTAAATATTTCATGATATATTTTTCCAACTAGATGTAATTCACTAGTTGTAGCATTTTTAAGTGCATCTGTACTATCAGTATTAGTAATATATTCATATCCATTGGAGGTGCCTCTCAATTCCTTGTATGACTTGGGTGTCATCAGCATGAATTGCATATAGCTTGTATAATTTGAGAGATTATTGCTTGTGCTCACCAGCGTGCCATTGATGTAGACACTAATTTGACGAAATAAATTATGTAATATACAATTTTCATAGGATATCCCATCGGCCCGAATTGGCATTGTATTATCGGATTTCCGGACTTTCATTTGCAAATCTATAAATGTTGAAGACATGTCCATAAAGTAGTCTTCATTGGAACAAATTTGAAAGTGGATATTATCGGAGAGGGGTTGTTGTGGATAAAATTGTTCATAGTATCCATGCTTGACACTCACATCAACATTTTCGGCATTGAATAGATTCAATGAGGCGGTGATTGAAGGTTGAGAATCCTTATGCGGTAGGTAGGACATTTTAGGAGAAGAAATCTAGTTTCGATCTGACAATTCTATTCTTCCTGGCACTTCTGTTTACAGCACGTGTCGGCTTTTTCCTTCTTTTCTTTGACAAGAGGGATGATGTCTTTCGTTTCCGACCTGAGTGGAGACTGATGAGGGATGCATTGTTTCTTGACCTTTTTAAGCCTTTACCATTCTGTTTTAATCTCTCGCCAAGGGTTCGCGCACTGGACCTAAGATTTTCCGAAGCACTTTTTTTAAAATCCTTGCCAGAGCCCCAATCGTATAGTGTAGAGGATGCAAAATCTGTCGCAGCCGGTACAAGATATTTTCTAGCCAGTGGTAGTGAAGAGCGAAACAGCTTAGCAAACCAACTGCCAAGACCGTAGCCAGACATTGACGAGCGACCTTTGTAGTAGTCCATTCCATTGCCCTGTTGTCTCGGGCCAAGAGTATTAACATAGCAGTCAATATCAGGACAAGTGAATACCACTTTTTTATTAGACATCTTGCTTTTGAACGATGGGTCGAAAATGGCATTTAATCACAGCCAAACCTTTTGAAATTGCTATGGGATCACCCAATTCGGTTCTTAGTGTTAACTGACAGAGTTCCAAATAGGAAGTGTTTACGGGAATATACTGAAGATGCTTTATATTGTAGTGATGAATATGTTCTTGATTGGTTTTTCGTTCAGGAACTCGTAGGAGGGGAACATTTGAATTACCAACCCGAGATGTTTCCACAAATGAAGCGTAGAGAAATATACAGGTGTCCGTGGAGAAGGCAGGCGGGTAGTCAGCGAAAATGAAATTAGTGTTTCCGGCACTTTTACCATTGATTATATTGAGCTTAAAGCCAAGAACATCCTTTAGATTATCGTTGAGAATAACCTTTTCACTGGCAATAGGTGAACTAATGTAGATCTTGCCCTCCTCCTTTGAATAGTTGAAATGAAAAGCTCCCTTTTTACGAGCGGAAATTCTTTTATTAATAGAACGACATAAATCATTCATACAGGTGAGTTCCTCGTAGGGTAATTCAATATATGGATAATCCATCCAATTGATTTTTTGAATTTGTTCTTGATCACCTGTTGGTGGCGGCGGCCAATCATATGGTCTAATTTTTATATCATATTTACGATCCTTTCTCAGGATGTCATAGGTATTTTTGAGAATACAGTCGACAAGAGCCATTTCATACTTTCCATTGTCATCGAATTTGATGGTGGGGGAGAGTTTCGTCCAAAAATCACTTGTTCTATTCAAGTCATTGTAGAGAGGATCAGAAACATTGGACATGAAAGTCACATAGAAATCATTGGGCATTGTTAATATCTTCAGCACTGACCCAAGAATCAAAATCTGAGTTGTATCCTAGCCAGTGAACAAGCAACTGTCTCTTGCCATGGCGTGTACGACTCTTTAATATCTTTTCAATTTGATAAATTTCACTAGTGTTTCTAACTTTTTGCAGTTCATATTCATAAAAACCGCCAAGAATCTCATCATCTTTGGTGTCTCGCAGCCGATAAGTTATGGGCTCGGTGTCCAGAATTTTGGACACTTTAAAAAGTTCAGTGCTCCATAAATAATTCCCTTTTTCAAAAACATTGTTGGTTCTATTAATTCGAACAGTATCACCAACATTGAATTTCTTCTTCTTTTTCTTCTTCTCATTGCCATTGGAGTATTGCTTTAGAAAAGCATCAAATGTATTTTCACTGTAGTGAACATCCGTTGGTGTAGAGTTGGACAGAGATCGATGGGGTCGTTGATTATAAATCAACATGATTTTATCTAAATCATGAATAAAAGCCGGTGTATTTTTCAATGTGCAATATCTTGAAATTAATAGACGAATCGTTCTTATTAATCGTTCAGCCAATGCAGCCTTTATCGGGCTGTGACTATGATAAAGTGTTGTATTATATTTCAAAAGAACCTTTTGCACATGGGGATTAACAAATTCACTGCCGCGATCCGATTGAATTTTTCTATACGAATCCTGTTCAAGAATACTTTCAATGGCCCGAGCAACTTCAACACCTCTCTTTGACCGCAGTGGAATGGCATAGGCATAGCGACTAAAGATACTGATTGCCACTAGAATATATTTGTAGGGGGCATTGTGACGCCGTTGAACTGCGTCTAAAGTTAAAAGATCCATTTGCATTATATGCAGAGGGAAAAAGGCTTTAGTTTGTCGATATTGTTTACTGCGAAGCCTGTGATTTCGATGTAGTGTGTAACTCGCTTCATTTTCTAGATACTCTTTTGCTTTTTTCAATGTGGTGGTGGTGCCGGAGACAGCTTTGGAAAGCGTTTTGGGAGAACTTAAACTTCCCACCTCGCCAATATTTTCATAGACACCTTTCAGAACTTCATCCATTTTGAGCGTAAACACGTAGTGTAATGTCCACTCCCCTTTTGCACACTGGCGGGCGAATCAATTCGTCTTCGCTTTTGACTAGCAGCCACAGGTGTTGTAAAATCACTGGTGCTGCTAGTATCTTCAAATATTGAATCTTCTTCTTTTTTAAATGGTGCTGTTGGAGGACTATATTCTCTTAGTTTCTTTAGAATTTGCTTATTGCCAATAAGACTTTTGGGAAAGTTTATTGCACACACAAAGGTGTATAGATTATCGTCAAAGGATAAGAGTCCTTTACGATTCGTCACCATATCACAAATTAAATCAACTAGATTATAACTTTTTCCCTGAATTATAATTCGTTTCCCTGTGCTCTCGACTTGAACTTGATCACCAGCAGTTTCCAACATGAGATAAGATAATACTCTTTTACTCTGTTCTCGATAGGTGAGTGGCAATAGGTTTCCAATTTTCAATACAATCGAATTCAATTCCTTCTCCTTTGATGCTGCTGCAGAATCTTGAGGAGATGTTTCCTGTTTAGAGGGATCAGTGGTGACGGTGACGGTGGCAGGTCTCTCACGATAAGGTTTATGTTTGTCCACACGTCGCAATGCATCTTGAAGTAAAAGCAGTTTTTTGTCGTCGGCAATATTCTCATCGTTAATGAATTTGCTTAGATTGTCTTCAAAATGTTCGATGGGCGAGAGGACAAGTTCAAATGGTGTCAATTTATAGGGTTTTGCCATTCTCTCTCTCTCTAGAGAAAACTGTTTACAAGTCCTGCAATTATCGGTAGTAAAAGTGTGAAGAAGCTACCGCCCACCTGAAGGAGCCGTTTTCTTTTAAATTTTTTCCCTTGTTTTTACAAGCCAAGGCGCGTACAGTGGAACGATGTTGCTTTGTCTGTTGTCTAACACCATCTGGCAGTTGAACATTGCCCTCAGTTAAATTTAAACAAAGTTCAGATATTAGATTAATGAAATCATTGTCAACCCCATGTTTGAGTATAGCCTTCCTAAGCAATGGTTTTGAAGTGCTTAAAACGGAAAACAGATGCCGTTGTTCGTGTAGTTTCTTCAGTGTCATAATGGTGACTAATAGTCTTTTCTACTGTTCACCGGAAGATATACTGTAATTTCATTGTTGAAAATGTCGGTGACTACACGTAGATCCTCGGGCGTGCTCTGATTAAGATCCAGCAAAATGTAACCGTAGGGCTTGCTAGTCGCCTGAGTGTACGCTGACAACAGAAATTTAGGGGCGCCGGGGTATATTTGCTTATTGAGAGTTATGAGCGAGCTAAAATCACGAACGACTCGATAGATAATATAGACGGTGCAATTCAAAGCAAGGGTTCGCATACATTTGCTCTGATGAAACAGATTGTGTAGAACTAGGGTAACGGAAATGTGTTCATGATGGGAGCGAACGGTGAACAGTTGTAGCATTTCCTGTGAGAACTGTTCAATGGATTCAGCCAAATCATCAATAATCAACCACGAGTTCGATTCAATACTATTGAAAACATCAAGTCCCCGTATGAATTGTATTGGTATGGTTGTGGCAATAGCTTTTATTTTATCATAGGACTCCTGCCAAATACTATAGCAATAGTAGATTTTTTTCGGCTTTTCCAAAAACATTTTATCGCAATTTTGAATTATTCTAGCTAAAAGCGTTGTTTTCCCCGACATTGAGGGACCACACAGAAACGATCTGAAGGGTGTTCTAAATTGATACATGCTGCTGCTGCTGTTGGGGACAACAGTCGGACTACAACTAACTGTAAATCATATGTGCTCAATGAATAAGTAGCAATAATTTTCCCCATGGATCTATCTATTCAAGAACAACAAAAAAAAACATTATTTCATGACAGCATTTATTTCGGCACTGTATGAAAACAAATATTTGCAGTCAACATGAACTGCACAACGATAAAAATAATAATAACACTTGTTCAACAAGAACAGTTGACAAAAAATTTCATGGTGGTCAACATGAAAACTCTATTTGTTCAACATGAACAATGATAACACTTTATAAAACAAACACTTATTGTCTTTAAAAACACTTTTCTGTACAACACTTTATGTACAATAAAAAAAACACTTTTTGTCCATCATCAACAACACTTTTATGTACAACAACAACAAAAACACAGAAAACACTTGGAAAAAACAGACACTCAGGGAACATGAAGTAGCACAGTTGAACATTATGAATTTAAAGGTGTGGGTCCCCCCACCCCCCCCCCCCCCCCAGGGCCGCGGGGCCGAAGGCCGGCCGCAGGCGGGACCCCCCCCCCCCCCCCCCCCTCCCCCGGGGGCCGCGGGGCGAAAAACAATAGTTGTCGTCACTGCTACTGTAGGTTAGTTGAGGTTGGGTTAGATGAGGTTGAGTTAAGGTGGTTAGATTGGTTGGTTAGGTTAGTTAATTTATGTACAGGTTGAGTGGTTAGTTGGTTAGTCAGATTAGGTTAATTTATCCAGACCAAGTTGATTGCGATAGTCAATGCATTCAACTCGATCTGAAATACGGTAGTGGCCGTGGGGTAGAACACTCACACCATTCTCGAGCACATAGACCTTGTCGGATATACACGACATTGCATTCTTTTCCACTCTCACAGTATAATTTCTATACTGTAGAGAGCGAATTGCAAGCACTTGTGCTCTCGGCACTAGGCTACTTTCTACACAGTCTCTGTACACACTCATGTTGAAATTGCTCTTTACAAAATGTGTAGGCACCCCTTTACACGCCTTCTTTTCTTCCCCACTATGAGTTTCCACGCAATAAACTTTGGGGCCCGGGAACACCCCCCGGGATATCAAATCACTCCCCGTCTCTGATTTTAATTTTAATAGTTGGTTGGGGGCTTGACGTTTCACCAGCTCGGGGTAGAGTGATGGATTCCAGTTGGTGAAATCCATCCGCGAGCTGATGTGCACCCCCTTTTCTAAATCAGCCAATAAATCCAATTCAGTCCCATTTACCTTTAACAGCAGAGAATCTGTATCACCATAGTAAACTTGAACCTCCCCCTCCCGTGGCCATTGCACCTTGCACACATTGTAAAAGAACGACAACATGAGCTTTTTTGAAATTTCTAGTACTGAACTGCCGCCTGCAATATTCTTGTTCAGTACTACATTTCGCTTTCGCCTGTGTAGAAGAACCATGCCAGTCTCTATGCTCGTGAACGATGTAAAATTGGGGTCGGCAATAATTCGTGCACACTCTAGAGGGTCAGTCACGACGTCGCAGCGAGATCTATTACGAACGCTTTCACACATTTTGCCAAACGCTGAATTTAGAATGAGCTTATACATTTCCTTCTCCACCTTTGAGTTTGCCTTAGAGCGTTTATCGACAAAGGTGTCGATAAACGTTTTCAAGTAGGGTCGCTGATTGAACTGCAGGACCCTGTGTATTTTGGTGATTTTGAAGCCGTTGCTCACCATCCAGTGCAAAAGCACATGGTGAACAACGATATTCTCTTTAGGGTCCAAATCAGCAATCAGTTTCTGTTTAGAGGGGGTCCAATGCATCCCCATATCCTCAACCAATGAACGATTGTAGGGGCTCAGAGAGTCCCTGCTCACCGGCCGATTGATACAGGGAAAGACAAAATCTTTGACTGAGTCGTGAAGCGCCAGCGGAATGTGACCGTCAACTTCAAAGAACCATCCTTGTGGCCCATTGTCCTCGACGGTGGTAATGTCGGGGAACTCACAAGGATTCTCAAGCCATTGATAGTTCCCACACGGCAAAGAGTAGTGTGACATTGCCGAGGGGTACAATGAGTTCATGTCCAAGAACACTGCATTTGACTTTGCACCGGTGCTTTGTCCGCCCGGATCAGTTGATAAGACGCGGTCCCCATGAAAAACGTACCCACCCCTCATTGAACGCTCTACAAAAAGGTGCTGATCTACATCGGTGATTAGGCCTATTTCCTCCCTGCTAATTTTTAAAATTAAATCCATCACTAAATGGGGTGTGGAAAAATAATAACCTATATCTAACCCGAACTCTGAATAGATCTGGTCTGTGTTCTTACAGACTATATCCAACAGAGTTAGAACGTCACTGGCCAAGTACAGTCTACAATAATCCCACCCATTTTTACAATCCCCCTTGGACCACACCTTCTTGGCAAACTCATACTCCTCGGCTGTGCATTCACTGTTGGTCAGTGAATTGTAAAAAGCTTCAATTGGAGGTAGTTTCTCCTCACTTAAGCGAGCGCCAGAGCAGTAATAATCGTATGCGTATATACCTTTGCAGGTCAAAAGGTCATACATTTCACTGTCAGGAAAGTGCTGTTTAAGCAAGGGAAAGCTATCAAAATTGTCGCTTTTTTGCACTTGAATCAATTGACTCAATGCCTTGGGGAAAAAACTAAAGGAATCTAAAAACCTGATTTTATTCCAGCACATACGCTCATTATCCACTGCCTGCCATTTCAGCTCGAGAAGCAGCAACTTCTCAGCTGATTTGGGAATTATGTTGTAGGTAAATGAACTATTTATCCATGGACAATCTACTCCCCCTCCCTCCCTATGCATACGTGCCAGTGCCGGTAAAATAAATTTCAAATCATAATTGGAATTATGAATAAAAACAGGGATAAAAAACTGCTGGCTAACATTTAAATTACACGATTGATGCGCAACCCCCCTAAAATTACTACCCCCCGAGGATATTTCCTGCCACAAGTGATTATGATCTCTGACTTTCCCCCTCCCCCCACGTTTCCCTTTAGTCCCCTTATCCACCTCTGCAAACTCCCCCTTACAAACCCAACATATTTTTTGATTTTTAATCGCGAGACGATCCTCTGCAGACAACACCATTGGATAATGCGTATTTCTCAAACCAGAAATAGCACCATTAGCCGTGCCAATCAGTTTAGTCAATGCCTTGACCATGCACTCATCTCCCTCATCCAATGTTTCAACTATTTCTAACAACCGCATGGTGTTAGAACTGTCTCTTTGCGCGTGGGCGTAGGACACTGCAATGGCCTGGTGTTCTTTGACTCGGTTTGGAAATTGGGGGTCATTCACCTCCACCAGCTTAGCTTCACAATCTAAAGATATTTTGTTGCACTGGAGAAGGGTGTTCTGGAAAATTTTGAATCGTAAAATAGCCCTATCCCCTGAAACCGTTTCCACTGTCTGATAGCCGTGGCGACTACAATGCTTCATATGATTCCGCAGCTTTATATCACTACGGAATTGTGACAAGCATGTTGGACAGTAGAAACGTGTCCCCCTTTTCATACCCTCCCCCAGAACTCTACTAATGTCGGTAATCGGATTAAAATGGCCAATTGAATTGGCAGGGTCACTAGGTGGTGTGCATAGTAACCAAACCCAGTGTCTGACCAAATCAACTGAGGGACCCCTTACGGGGAAAACCACCCCCTTCTTTTTTAAACGAACCCCATCTTCAAATTCTGTTTTGTATTGTACCACAGTAACGCCAATATTTAAATGAGCATTAGCCCTTTCAAACATGTCAATAGATCTTAGCGTTACTGGGTATTTTCCTTCTAAACAAGAAAAATCTACAACTGGGAAATCGGACCCTTCCTTCCCATGTATAGCCCAATTGTCCAAATTCTTCTTGGTAGCGTCCCGAGCTAGAGGCTCGAATGCTGATATGAGGAAAGCATATCGGAAACACTTTTGATCTGTTTCAAAACAAATCCGCTGGACACCTTGACAACCTACTAGATCTGGATTATATTTTAAAACTGTATCCCTTTCATGCCCACCTGTCCCCCCTCTTAAAATAAAATCTTTCTTAAATTTACATATATTTACGCTTAAATTTTCAACAAAAAGAACTAGAGATCCACTACCATTTTCATTAAAGTTCTCGAGATGCGTTATAATTTGATCGACCCAATCCATGAAAACACCCCCAAAATTTTCTAAATTTGAATAAACCAAACGCATCTCGGAATGTATAAAATGATAATAAACCTCGCTTTTTCCCTCATTCAAATAAAACACTTTTAAAACAATGGAGACCTTAATTGAATCCCTACCCCCCCACAACTGAATTTGATTCTCCAGAAGTGCACGAATTTTATCTACATAGTTGTGTACAATTTCTACAGGGTCAAAAACAAAATTACCACACAAAAGCGAATTAAAAGGGTCACCAAACGTTGCAGTGAAAACAACTATATTATTTAAAATTCTGTTGGACAGCTGAAAGTCTGGGAGAGTTGTACCCTCCTCCCCCTCTTGTATATTACCCCCTCCTCCAAGCTGTTCAACAATATCTGGCGAATGCTCCACTTCAGTTGTTCGAAGTGGAGTCGTTAGGGTATCGGAGGCTGGAGGGTTCCCTGTTAATTCCCGGGTGAAATCGTCTAAAATTTGCAATGTGTTTGGACTCAGCAAAGGTAAGTCCCCCTGTTCAACTGTGCTACTATCTAAATTAGTTAAAAAATCAATTATAAACTCGTCAATATTATCTGGAATTTGATGTAAATCATCCCATAGTGAATTGTTGGGGAGCTCCACATGTGCATCTTCTTCTCCTTCTCCAACTGACGAGCAGGGGGGAGATGGGGAGTATGGAACCAGGACAATCTATAAATGAAAAAATAGCTTATTTTCAAAGTGTTCAAATCAACCCTACTGTTTTTAAAATTTGGATTATTATTGCTTAATAACATTTGGTTAATACAACTGAAGATAATCTAAGATATGACATAGAAGGCGACAATTTGTTCGTTTATTTTCAAAGTGTTCATTTTTTTTTTTTTTTTTTTTTCGCGGCACTTTCCCGCAGCGCTTCCCCGCAGGGCTTCTCGCAGCACTTCCCGCGGCGCTTCTCGGGGCCCGCATCGCATCCTGTGGCGCTTCCCTGGCCCGCATCGCATCCTGTGGCGCTTCCCTGGCCCGTGGCGCATCCCTGTGGCGCTTCCCTGGTCCATGGCGCATCCCTATGGCGCTTCCCTGGCCCGTGGCGCATCCCTGTGGCGCTTCTCGGGCCCGCAGCGCTTCCCGCAGCGCTTCCCCGCCCCACAGCGCTTCTCGGACCCGCGGCATATCTTATATTAGTATAAGGTATTTACAATCTAAAACATCGCATGACATAGAAGACGGCAATTTGATATTGTTCAAACAATCCCTCCAAATAAAATTTCATATTAATACTCTTTATCTGCTCTGGGAAAAAAACATGATTTGAAAAGGATAGCCATCTCCTCTCATGATACACAACTCATTCAGATATAAAGTTTTTTTTTGTAGAGGCAAGGTGAACCATTCGTTTATATCGCAATAGAAATTACCAAACCTTACTATTACCAGAATATAGTGCCTTTTTTTTGGCTTCACTAATCTAATTTAGCAAAAGGTGAATGCATGCACTTGACGTGATTCAAAAGGGAGAACATTATATTTCCATTGGGGAGAAAAAATCTTTCAATATTCCCGTTGAGATATACTTTTACGCAGTGTTTGAAAATGGTGCATGTAGAAAAGGCCTATAAAAGTTGGATGAAATTGATAGATATTTCTATATAATAGGTAGGAAAAAAATGCTTACATTTGCAAAGTCCGAGGGCAGTATTTGAATGCCCGAAGGCCCAGGCGAAACTTGTTGCACCATCGGTGGCGGGCTTTGTGTAGTCGGGACAGGTAGTCCATAGAAAGCAGCTGTCCATTTACTCTTTAGTTTTTGTCCTGATTGCATTGTTGTCTGCACAGATGGTTGCACTTGTTTTGGGGTCGAGCCAGCGTACTTAATAATGGATGGTCTTGTCTCGTCCAATTTTGCTTTCTTGGGTGGAGGGGGCACGCATTCTTCACAATTGGCCTTAAAAAGAAGAGAAAAAGTTAGTATTGAAATAATTTGCCCCTTTTTTATAGAAAGAAAGTTAGTATCATCATCCATGTAATTTTGTTTAGACAAAGCATTTATCACTAAGAAAGCACAACGTAAAAAAATTTCGTGAAATATACTAATTGCATCCTTTTTGAATCTGAGAAAGAAGAATTACGGCTCACTGAACCGTTCAAAAGCCGGCCTAGTTTGTATATTTATCACACCCCCAGAAAAACAGACCACGGAAAATAACCCCACGGAAAATATCCCTGAGAAAAGACATGGAAAAATACCCCCTCCCCCCACCGAAAGATATCGCATCCTTTTGAATCTGAGAATTACGGCTCACTGAACCGTTCAAAAGCCGGCCTAGTTTGTATATTTATCACACCCCCAGAAAAACAGCCCACGGAAAATAACCCCCACGGAAAATATCCCTGAGAAAAAGACATGGGAAAATATCCCCTCCCCCCCACCGAAAGATATGGTAAAAATGCTATTCAATTTACGCATAATAAAGCAATGTATTTTTTTCTTAAACCCACTCCCCTTACTTTTCACACGAAGAAACAGTTTGTTTTCACCTTACAATGGTGGTGTTAGACTTGAGGCATTGTCAAACCCCAACCCCCCCCCCCCCCCCCACCTTCCACCAATGTCCTAAAAATATTGTTAGGCATTAATTTTGGAAATAACTCATTTCCATGCTTCCATACCACATAGAATTACGCAAAGCCTGTAACCACACAATGTTAATTAACAATAATCCCTCTTTTCACGCGAAACTGTTTTTTTTTTAATTCGATGGGAAAAACTAACCTTCTCAGAGAAACCTTTTGGTTAAGCCGCTATCCAAATTCTTGTATATTTACCAAAGCCGGATGTACTTTAAAGGGGTGTCAGTAATTATCAGCTATTTAAATCATTGCGAGAAATCTGTAAGTCAAGCCATAGCGGACAGTATATTAAGGGATTGACAGAAAGTTGACAGTTGCTTTTAGATAAGATACGGAATTTATCAAAAAACAGAATTAAGGTCGTAAACAGAGGGGGAAGGAAGGATGGGGTTTACGTAACGAAAAAAGAGCGTATTTTACGCTTTTTATCGAGTATAAATATCATATAGTGGCGTTTGTATAGGGGGGGGGGTTTACCCGAATATAGTAGAGGGTGACCACGGAAAACAATTTTATTTTGAAAATAAAAATGAAAACAGAACTTACATTGCTAATTGTGGCTGCCAAGGCTTCAAGTTCATCAATAATTTCATGTGTTCTATCCATTGTGTTCTGGAACTTTCTGATAATTTAATCACATTGCATGCCCGTTATATACGAAATCTCAAGGGTGAATTGTTATGTAACGGGGAAATCATATGTAAGCACGTCTCTGATTGGCTGAGAAGGAGGATGTATCCGACTCGCTGATTGGCTGAGAAGGAAACATGTGATCTAACTGTTTCCTGTTCCAGGACACCTTGACATTCACCCCTAGCATGCACTTGTCCAAAACAACAATAATAAATAAATCCCTCAGGCCTAAAGATTAAAGAAACCTTAATGTTTCTTAATTCCCCCCTTCGTGAATCAATAATTCCCCCTAGCGATTATGTAAATCAAGTTCTCAGGTTAAGCTAGCCAAACAACAATGAAGCCATGTTTGTTTCTTAATTTCCCCTTCGTGAATCAATAATTTCCCCTAGCGATTATGTAAATCAAGTTCTCAGGCCAGGCTAGCCGAGAAAAACATCAAATAAATCGACCTTGGAAAAAGAGGTCATTGAGCGATTACGTAATCTTTCTCCCTAGGGACTCTATGACCATATTGTTTCATAATTCCCCACGCTCGTGAATCAATAATTCCCCCATCGATTATGTAAATCACCCCTCATGTCATTCGCACGTGGCCAAACAACAACAGATCGATTGACCTTGACACACCCCCCATTAGACTCGATCGATAATCCTTGAATAAATTATGTCCCGTCAGCATTAAACTAAATTGTAGATGGCAGCAGGGGTGTCGTCTCGGAGTCGGACCCTCCTTTCTACTGTTGAGTGTACCTAAGTAAGCTTAGGAGTCGAAGTCTAGATATTGCTAGTTTTCTCAGACTAACATTAAAAATTAAAGAGTTCAAATCGGGGATATACAATTTAGGAGGGAAATTAGGATCTAAGATTCTAGAGAGCAGACTCAGAACCTAATATCCTAGAATTTTAGGAGTTTCAGCCAGCATTCAAAATTTATCGACTCCCATATCCATGCTGAATACTAAGCTATAATCCTAAAAAGAAGAAGAGAAAGATACCTACCACTCAGATATTCAATCCAGCTTTGAACTGTCTCAGGCGGATCTGTTTCTTTCATGTGCTTAAGTGCTTCATCTAATAAAACATCACCAGTTTGTGCATCATTTCTTATCACAATCCGCCGCGACAAAAGACTCTTCCTTCTGCCGGGTCCACATTTTTCTAGTTCAATCCGGCCTCTCAAAGACAATTCGATAAGAATACACCCTCGAAGACCACTTGAAATTGAATCGTTCCAAAAGCTCGTATATCCCTAAAACAAATATTAAATAAATTTAAGCTTAGCCAGAAATTATAATTAGCAGCACACTCACCCCCATCCCATAGGACAAAGACAAAGCTTTAGTTTCACACAAACTTAACATGCCCCTCCCGCCGAACTATAATAACACTTTTTTAAAACCTTTGCACAAAGTGCAAAAAAGGAGTATAAAAGAAAGAAAAGAAAACTTCCACCAGGAAAAAAACACAGATGCGTCAGCACATACACAAAAATCAACATTAACGCTCAATACAGCTCACATCAGTGAAAGACAAGAATACGATATAACCAAGAAACTTGGTGGACTTCCTTATTGCCAGTCATTAAACTTCTTCTTTTTGTTGATAAGGTAAGAGGTCTACAAACGCCAAGAGCAGGTTCTAGCACCTCTTTATTGATCTGCCTACATCACTGGCTCTTATATATACATCACTACATCACTGGGTGATATATCCAAGGAAATTGGTGGACTTCCTTATCAATAGTCAATAAACTTCTTCTTCTTTTTGTTGATGAGGTAAGAGGTTCATAAACACCAAGAGCAGGTTCTAGCACCTCTTTATATAACCAAGAAACTTGGTGGACTTTCTTATCGTTAGTCATTAAACGTCTTCTTTTTGTTGATGAGGTAAGAGGTCCATAAACACCAAGACCAGGTTCTAGCATCTCTTTATTGATCTGCCTACATCACTGGCTCTTATATATACATCACTACATCACTGGATGATAAAACCAAGAAACTTGGTGGACTTCCTTATCGATAGTCATTAAACTGATTCTTGTTTTGTTGATGAGATAAGAGGTCCATAAACGCCAAGAGCAGGTTCTAGCACCTCTATATAACCAAGAAACTTGGTGGACTTCCTTATCGTTAGTCATTAAACGTCTTCTTTTTGTTGATGAGGTAAGAGGTCCATAAACACCAAGATCAGGATCTAGCACTTCTTTGTTGATCTGGCTACATCACTGGCTCTTATATATACATCAATACATCACTGGATGATAAAACCAAGAAACTTGGTGGACTTCCTTATCGATAGTCATTAAACTGATTCTTGTTTTGTTGATGAGATAAGAGGTCCATAAACGCCAAGAGCAGGTTCTAGCACCTCTTTATTGATCTGCCTACATCACTGGCTCTTATATATACATCACTACATCACTGGGTGATATATCCAAGGAAATTGGTGGACTTCCTTATCGATAGTCAATAAACTTCTTCTTCTTTTTGTTGATGAGGTAAGAGGTTCATAAACACCAAGAGCAGGTTCTAGCACCTCTTTATATAACCAAGAAACTTGGTGGACTTCCTTATCGTTAGTCATTAAACGTCTTCTTTTTGTTGATGAGGTAAGAGGTCCATAAACACCAAGATCAGGTTCTAGCATCTCTTTATTGATCTGCCTACATTACTGGCTCTTATATATACATCACTACATCACTGGATGATAAAACCAAGAAACTTGGTGGACTTCCTTATCGATAGTCATTAAACTGATTCTTGTTTTGTTGATGAGATAAGAGGTCCATAAACGCCAAGAGCAGGTTCTAGCACCTCTTTATATAACCAAGAAACTTGGTGGACTTCCTTATCGTTAGTCATTAAACGTCTTCTTTTTGTTGATGAGGTAAGAGGTCCATAAACACCAAGATCAGGATCTAGCACTTCTTTGTTGATCTGGCTACATCACTGGCTCTTATATATACATCACTACATCACTGGATGATAAAACCAAGAAACTTGGTGGACTTCCTTATCGATAGTCATTAAACTGATTCTTGTTTTGTTGATGAGATAAGAGGTCCATAAACGCCAAGAGCAGGTTCTAGCACCTCTTTATATAACCAAGAAACTTGGTGGACTTCCTTATCGTTAGTCATTAAACGTCTTCTTTTTGTTGATGAGGTAAGAGGTCCATAAACACCAAGATCATGTTCTAGCATCTCTTTATTGATCTGCCTACATCACTGGCTCTTATATATACATCACTACATCACTGGATGATAAAACCAAGAAACTTGGTGGACTTCCTTATCGATAGTCATTAAACTGATTCTTGTTTTGTTGATGAGATAAGAGGTCCATAAACGCCAAGAGCAGGTTCTAGCACCTCTTTATTGATCTGCCTACATCACTGGCTCTTATATATACATCACTACATCACTGGGTGATATATCCAAGGAAATTGGTGGACTTCCTTATCGATAGTCAATAAACTTCTTCTTCTTTTTGTTGATGAGGTAAGAGGTTCATAAACACCAAGAGCAGGTTCTAGCACCTCTTTATATAACCAAGAAACTTGGTGGACTTCCTTATCGTTAGTCATTAAACGTCTTCTTTTTGTTGATGAGGTAAGAGGTCAACCAAGAAACTTGGTGGACTTCCTTATCGATAGTCATTAAACTGATTCTTGTTTTGTTGATGAGATAAGAGGTCCATAAACGCCAGAAGCAGGTTCTAGCACCTCTTTATATAACCAAGAAACTTGGTGGGCTTCCTTATCGTTAGTCATTAAACGTCTTCTTTTTGTTGATGAGGTAAGAGGTCCATAAACACCAAGATCAGGATCTAGCACTTCTTTGTTGATCTGGCTACATCACTGGGTCTTATACAGTAGGCAACTCTGGTTCCACATACTTAAAGCAACATAGAGGAACTAATAGATTCAATTTTTTTTTTTCGTATGTCAACTGATACTTTGGAAGAATTTTGTTCTCATGAGGGGAGGGGGGCAAATTCTGAATTGCATTAAACGACACAGAGATTATAAATTGGAGCAAATACTCTTTGGGCAATACTTTTTTCGCAACAGGGCTGACAATCAAACAAGACGTGCTATATGGTTTCATCTGCTGAGAGGCATGTACCACACACAGGAGAATTGTGCATCCCGCAACAGAATGGATCAATATAAAGCAAGAAAGCTCCTGTTTTCAATCTTAAATATAGAACAACTCGATCTCCTGAGGAGAAAGGAGATGACTATTGTAACCTATGTTTTTGTTGCAAAACTTTGTTTTTTCTTCTTCATCCGAATTAGCTTGCTAACTCGGAAGCTATACTTAAGAGCAAAGATTGTATTAATGAACAATACATGAATGAGCAAGTCAGGTTTACACAGAAAAGCATGCCTCATTGTACATATGTACACACACACACACATATATATATATATATATATATATATATATATATATATATATATATATAATATATATATATATATATATATATATATATATATATATATATATATATATATATATATATATATATATATATATATATATATATATATATATAATATATATATATATATATATATATATATATATATATATATATATATATATATATATATATATGTCTATATATATATATATATAGACATATATATATATATATATATATATATAGACATATATATATATATATATATATATATATATATATATATATATATATATATAATATATATATATATATATATATATATATATATATATATATATATATATATATATATATATCTATATATATATATATATATATGTCGTAGAAACTTGAAAAAGGGCTCATTCGATTGGAAATTCAAAGGGCTAGTGCCCTTTTAAATAGTCGAACATGATTTGAGGGCAACTAACCCCGTACCACAGTAAAGAACGATGTGGGCACAATGTATTTTTTTTCCTCCATACCCGGGCACTTCGTATCGAAGGAGTTGTCATAGAAACTTCGAAAAGGGCTCATTCGATTGGAAATTGGAGTTGCTAGTGCCCTTTATAATGGTCGAAAGTGATTGGAGGGCAACTAGCCCCCCCCCCACGCCCATCATTCCCCCAAACACATCCAATCAAAATTTTAAGATAGCCATTTTGTTCAGCGTAGTTGATTTCCGGATAGAAAATATGTTTTGATGAGGAGGCTCCCCCATAATCTTCAGGGCAAGGGTTGTAAGTTATGCCCTGCGGACATATAAGGTTTTTATAGAAGGCGTTGCCGTAGAAACTTCAAAAAAGGCTTATTCGATTGGAAGTTCAAAGGGCTAGTGCCCTTTTTAATAGTCGAAAGTGATTGGAGGGCAACTAGCCCCCCCCCCACGCCCATCACTCCCCCAAACACATCCAATCAAAATGGGTTTTAAGTTATGCCCTGGGGCATATAAGGTTTTTATAGAAGGCGTTGTCATGGAAACTTCAAAAAAGGCTCATTCGATTGGAAATTCAAAGGGCTAGTGCCCTTTTTAATAGTTGAAAGTGATTGGAGGGCAACTAACCCCCCCCCCCCACGCCCATCGTTCCCTCAAACACATCCAATCAAATTTTAAGATAGCCATTTTGTTCAGCGTAGTTCATTTCCAGAAAGAAAATATGTTTTTGAGGAGGACGCTCTCCCACAACCTTCAGGGCAAGGGTTGTAAGTTATGCCCTGGGGGTATATAAGGTTTTGATAGAAGGCGTTGTCGTAGAAACTTCAAAAAGGCTCATTCGATTAGAAATTCAAAGGGCTAGTGCCCTTTTTAATAGTCGAAAGTGATTGGAGGGCAACTACCCCCCCCCCCCTCTCACGTCCACCTTTCCCCCAAAAACATCAAATCAAAATTTTGAGATAGTCATTTTATTCAACGTAGTTTTAAGTTCTGTAAATTAGGTATTTGAGGATGACAACCCCCTCACAGGCCTCAAGACAAGGGTTGTAAATTATGCCCTGGGGGCATATAAAGTTTTTATAGAACGCGTTATCGTAGAAACTTCAAAAAGGGCTCATTCGATTAGAAATTGAAATGGCTAGTGCCCTTTTTAATAGTCGAAGTAATTGGAAGGCATCTAACACCCCTTCCACGCCCACCATTTCCCCAAACAAATCCAATCAAAATTTTGAAATAGCCATTTTGTTCCACGCAGTTAAACTTCAGGAAATTATACCTTTGAGCAGGCACTCCCCCACAGTCTTCAGGGCAAGTGTTATATGCCATTTTGTTCAGTTTTGTGGATCTCCAGATAGAAATTATGTTTTTGAGGAGGACACTCCCCAACATCCCTGAGGGTAAGGGTTGTAAGTTATGCCATGGGGGGATATAAGGTTTTTATAGAACGCGTCGTCGTAGAAACTTCAGAAAGGGCTCATTCGATTGGAAATTGAAATGGCTAGTGCCCTTTTTAATAGTCGAAAGTGATTGGAAGGCAACTAACACTCCTTCCACGCCCACCGTTTCCTCAAACATATAAGGGTTTTATAGATCACGTTGTCGTAGAAACTTCAAAAAGGGCTCATTCGATTGGAAACTGAAATGGCTAGTGCCCTCTTTAATAGTAGAAAGTGATAGGAAGGCAATTAACACCCTTTCCACGCCGACCATTTCCCCAAACATATCCAATCAAAATTTTGAGATAGCCATTTTGTTCCACGCAGTTTAAAGTTCAGGAAATTATACCTTTGAGCAAGACACTCCCCCCAGAGTCCTAAGGGAAACGGTTATAAGTTATCCCCGGGGGGCATATAAGGTTTTTTATTGAATTCTGTGTTGTAGAAACTTGAAAAAGGGCCCATTCGAATAGAAATTCAAAGGGCTAGTGCCTTTTTTAATAGTCGAAAGTGATTGGAGGGCAACTAGCCCCCCCCACGCCCATCATTCCCCCAAACACATCCAATCAAAATTTTAAGATAGCCATTTTGTTCACCATAGTTGATTTACAGATAGAAAATATGTTTTTGAGGAGGACGCTCCCCAATAACCTTCAGGGCAAGGGTTGCAAGTTATGCCCTGGGGGCATATAAGGTTTTTATAGAAAGCGTTGTCGTAGAAACTTCAAAAAAGGCTCATTCGATTGGAAATTCAAAGGGCTAGTGCCCTTTTTAATAGTCGAAAGTGATTGGAGGGCAACTAGCCCCCCCCCACGCCCATCATTCCCCCAAACACATCCGATCAAGATTTTGAGATAGCCATTTTGTTCAGTGTAGTTAATTTCCAAATAGAAAAGAGCTCTTTGAGGAGGAAACTCCCCCATAACCCTCGGGGCAAGGGTTTTAAGTTATGCCCTGGGGCATATAAGGTTTTTATAGAAGAGGTTGTCGTAGAAACTTCAAAAAGGCTCATTCGATTGGAAATTCAAAGGGCTGGTGCCCTTTTTAATAGTCGAAAGTGATTGGAGGGCAACTAGCCCCCCCCCGGCCCATCATTCCCCCAAACACATCCAATCAAAATTTTAAGATAACTATTTTGTTCAGCGTAGTTGATTTCCGGATAGAAAATATGTTTTTGACGAGGACGCTCCCCCACAACCTTCAGGGCAAGGGTTGTAAGTTATGCCCTGGGGCATATAAGGTTTTTATAGAACGCGTTGTCGTAGAAACTTCAAAAAGGGCTCATTCGATTAGAAATTGAAATGGCTAGTGCCCTTTTTAATATTCGAAAGTAATTGAAAGGCAACTAACACCCCTTCCACGCCCACCATTTCCCCAAACACATCCAATCAAAATTTTGAAATAGCCATTTTGTTCAACGCAGTTAAAGTTCAGGAAATTATACCTTTGAGCAGGACACTCCCCCCACAGTCTTCAGTGTGGTGGATCTCCAGATAAAAATTATGTTTTTGAGGAGGACATTCCCCCAAAGCCCTTAGGGCAAGGGTTGTAAGTTATGCCATGGGGGCATATAAGGTTTTTGTAGAACGCGTCGTCGTAGAAACAACAGAAAGGGCTCATTCGATTGGAAATTTGATTTGGCTAGTGCTCTTTTTAATAGTCGAAATTGATTGGTAGGCAACTAACACCCCTTCCACGCCCACCATTTCCCCAAACACATCCAATCAAAATTTTGAAATAGCCATTTTGTTCAACGCAGTTAAAGGTCAGGAAATTTTACCTTTGAGCAGGGCACTCCCCCCACAGTCTTCAGGACAAGGGCTATAAGTTATTCCCTGGGGGCATATAAGGTTTTTTATTGAAATCTTTGTCGTAGAAACTTGAAAAAGGGCTCATTCGATTGGAAATTCAAAGGGCTAGTGCCCTTTTAAATATTCAAAAGTGATTTTAGGGCAACTAACCCCGGGCCACAGTAAAGGACGATGTGGGCACAATGTATTTTTTTTTCCTCCATACCCGGTCATTTCGTATCGAAGGAGTTGTCGTAGAAACTTCGAAAAGGGCTCATTCGATTGGAAATTGGAATGGCTGGTGCCCTTTTTAATAGTCGAAAGAGATTGGAGGGCAACTAGCCCCCCCCCCCCACGCCAATCATTCCCCCTAACACATCCAGTCAAAATTTTGAGATAGCCATTTGTTCAGCGTAGTTGATTTCCAGATAGAAAATTTTTTTGAGGAGGACACTCCCCTAAAACCCTCGGGGCAAGGGTTTTAAGTTATGCCCGAGTTAGTATAAGAACGATGTTGGCACAATGTATCATTTATTTTTTTTTTTCCTTTAGAGCAGGGCACTTCGTATCGAAGAATTTGTCGTAGAAACTTCGAAAAGGGCTCATTCAATTGGAAATTGGAGTGGCTTGTGCCCTTTTTAATAGTCGAAGATGATCGTAAGGCAACTAACACCCCTTCCACTCCCACCATTTCCCGAAACACATCAAATGAAAATTTTGAGATAGCCATTTGTTAAGCGTAGTTTATTTCCAGATGGAAATTATTTTTTTGAGTAGGACACTCCCCCGCAGCCTTCAGGGCAACGGTTGTAAGTTATACCCTGGGGGCATATAAGGTTTTTATAGAAGGCGTTGTCGTAGAAACTTCGAAGAAAGGCTCATTCGATTGGAAATTCAAAGGCTAGTACCCTTTTCTATCGTCGAAAGTGATTGGAGGGCAACTAGCCCCCCCCCGCGCATCATTCCCCCAAACATATTTAATCAAAATTTTGAGATAGCTATTTTATTTAACGTAGTTTCAAGTTCTGTAAATTAGGTCTTTGAGGATGACAACCCCTCACAGCCCTCAGGACAACGGTTGTAAGTTATGCCCTGGGGGCATATAAAGTTTTTATAGAACGCGTTGTCGTAGAAACTTCAAAAAGGGCTCATGGTATAACTTACAACCCTTGCACTCAGGGCTCTGAGGGGGTTATCATCCTAAAAGACCAAATTTCCAGAACTTTCGACTACATTGAACAAAATGGATATCTCAAAATTTTGATTGCATGTGTTTAGGGAAATGGTGGGCGTGAGAGTTAGTTGCCCTTCAATTACTTTCGACTATTAAAAGGGCACTAGCCCTTTCAATTTTCAGTTGAATGAGCCCTTTCTGATGTTTTTACAACATTGCTTTCTATAAAAACCTCACATGCTCCCAGGGCATAACTTACAACCCTTGCCCTGAGGGTTATGGAGGGGGGATGGGTTGTCATCCTTATAGACCTAATTTTACAAACTTTCAACTACGTTGAATAAAATGGCTATCTAAAAATTTTGATTGGATGTGTTTGGGGAAAAGGTAGGCGTGAGAGGGGGGTTAGTTGCCCTCAAATCCCTTTCGACTATTAAAAAGGGCACTAGCCCTTTGAATTTCCAATCGAATGAGCCCTTTTTCAAGTTTCTACAACACAGATTTCAATATAAAACTTTACATGCCCCCAGGGCAGAACTTACAACCGTTGCCCTTAAGACTGTGGGGGGAGTGTCCTGCTCAAAGGTATAATTTCCTGAACTTAAAACTGCGTGGAACAAAACGGCTATCTCAAAATTTTGATTGGATGTGTTTTGGGAAATGGTGGGCGTGGAAAGGGTGTTAGTTGCCTTCCAATCACGTTCGACTATTAAAGAGGGCACTAGCCATTTCAATTTCCAATCAAATGAGCCCTTTTTGAAGTTTCTACGACAACGCGTTCTATAAAAACCTTATATGGCCCCAGGGCATAACTCACAACCCTTGCCCTGAGGGCTGTGGGGGAGTGTCCTCCTCAAAACATAATTTCTATCTAGAAATCAACAACGCTGAACAAAATTGCTATGTAAAACTTCTGATTGGATGTGTTTGGGGAAAAGGGGGGCGAGCGAGGGGGGTTATTTGCCCTCAAATCACTTTCGACTATTAAAAAGGGCACTAGCCCTTTGAATTTCCAATCGAATGAGCCCTTTTTCAAGTGTCTACGACAAAGATTTCAATAAAAACTTATATTCCCCTAGGGCTTAACTTATAAGCCTTACCCTGAAGACTGTGGGGGGACTGTCCTGCTCAAAGGTATAATTTCCTGAACTTTAAACTGCGTGGAACAAAACGGCTATCTCAAAATTTTGATTGGATGTGTTTTGGGAAATGGTGGGCGTGGAAGGGGTGTTAGTTGCCTTCCAATTAATTTCGACTATTGAAAAGGGCACTACCCATTTCAATTTCCAATCGAATGAGCCCTTTTTGAAGTTTCTACGACAACGCGTTCTATAAAAACCTTATATGCCCCCAGAGCATAACTTACAACCCTTGCCCTGAGGGCTGAGGGGGTCGTCGTCCTCAAAAACCTAATTTACAGAATTTAAAACTACGTTGAATAAAATAGCTATCTAAAAATTTTGATTGGATGTGTTTGGGGAATGATGCGGGGGGGGGGCTAGTTGCCCTCCAATCACTTTTGACGATTAAAAAGGGCACTAGCCCTTTGAATTTCCAATCTAATGAGCCTTTTTTTGAAGTTTCTACAACAACGCCTTCTATAAAAACCTTATATGCCCCCAGGGCATAAATTACAACCCTTGCCCTGAAGGCTGTGGGGGAGTGTCCTCCTCAAAAAAATAATTTCTATCAACTACCCCTTTTCCTTATCACCCTTGCCCTGAAGACTGTGTGGATATGTTTGGGGAAACGGTGGGCGTGGAAGGGTTGTTAGTTGCCTTCCAATCACTTTCGACTATTAGAAAGGGCACTAGCCATTTCAATTTCCAATCGAATGAGCCCTTTCGGAAGTTTCTACGACGACGTGTTCTATAAAAACCTTATATGCCCCCATGGCACAACTTGCAACCCTGGCCCTGAGGGCTGTGGGGAATGTCCTCCTCAAACACATAATTTCTATCTGGAGATCCACCAGAATGAACAAAATGGCTATCTAAAAATTTTAATTGGATGTGTTTGGGGTAAAGGTGGGCGAGAGAGGGGGGCTAGTTGCCCTCAAATCACTTTCGACCATTAAAAAGGGCACTAGACCTTTGAATTTCAAATCGAGTGAGCCATTTTTCAATTTTTTACGACAAAGATTTCAATAAAAACTTATATGCCCCCAGGGCATAACTTATAAACCGTGCCCTGAAGACTGTAGGGGGAGTGTCCTGCTCAAAGGTATAATTTCCTGAACTTTAACTGCGTGGAACAAAATGGCTATTTCAAAATTTTGATTGGATGTGGTTGGGGAAATGGTGGGTGTGGAAGGGGTGTTAGTTGCCTTCCAATTACTTTCGAATATTAAAAGGGGCACTAGCCGTTTCAATTTCTAATCGAATGAGCCCTTTTTGAAGTTTCTACGACAACGCGTTCTATAAAAACTTTATATGCCCCCAGGGCATAACTTACAAGCCTTGTCCTGAGGGCTGTCAGGGGGTTTTCATCCTCAAAGACCTAATTTACAGAAATTAAACTTTAATTACTTACTTTACTTAAAGCTCTTGCTCGGCAGCGTCGCCAGCGTAGAGGGAACCAGTCGTCAGCGCCGTCAGTCTTCTCCAGAGTGGTCGGTTCAGGGCGAGGGTTGTCGCTTCAGCCGGGTTGATGTTTCTGGAGGCGAGCCGATCACGGATGACGTCCGCCCATCTGGTGTGTGGTCTTCCCCTAGGACGCCTCCAGCCGTTTGCAGCTGGGTCGAAATCGAAGATGAGCCGGGCGGGTGTTTGGGCAGGCAGACGGAGCAGATGACCATACCGACGCAGCGAGCGAGACTCAAGCTGCTCGGACAGGGGTGGGAGTTTGAAGGACCTGAGGATTTCCGAATTTCATACCCTGTCGGACCATCGGGAGCGTTCGATTTTTCGGAGGTGTTTCGTCTGGATGGCATCTACCTTCAGCGTCTGTGTCTGAGTCAGCGACCAAGTCTCGGCAGAATAGAGTATAACGCTGGCAACCGAAGCAGAATATATTCGTGCTTTGGTGAGCCTGCTGATCTGGGGTTTATGGAAGACTGTTTTTAGAAGGCGACCGAAGACAGAGTTTGCTTTTGCCGCTCTTACTGATATTTCGGCATCTAGGCTTCCGTTTGAGCAGACAATTGAACCAAGAACTACGTTAAATAAAATGGCTATCTCAAAATTTTGATGGGATGTATTTGGGGAAAAGGTGGACGTGAGAGGCGGGTTTGTTGCCCTCCAATCACTTTCGACTATTAAAAAGGGCACTAGCCCTTTGAATTTCCAATCAAATGAGCCTTTTTTGAAGTTTCTGCGACAACGCCTTCTATAAAAACCTTATATGCCCCCAGGGCATAACTTACAACCCTTGCCCTGAAGGTTGTGGGGGAGCGTCCTCCTCAAAAACATATTTTCTATCCGGAAATCAACTACTCTGAACAAAATGGTTATCTTCAAATTTTGATTGGATGTGTTTGGGGGAATGATGGGCGTGGGGGAGGGGGGCTAGTTGCCCTCCAATCACTTTCGACTAATAAAAAGGGCACTAGCCCTTTGAATTTCTAATTGAATGTGCCTTTTTTGAAGTTTCTACGACAACGCCTTCTATAAAAACCTTATATACCCCACGGCATAACTTAAAACCCTTGCCCCGAGGGTTGTGGGGGAGTGTTCTCCTCAAAAAGCTCTTTTCTATTTGGAAATCAACTACACTGAACAAAATAGCTATCTCAAAATTTTGATTGGATGTGTTTGGGAGAATGATGGGCGTGGGGGGGGGGCTAGTTGCCCTCCAATCACTTTCGACTATTAAAAAGCGCACTAGCCCTTTGAATTTCCAATCGAATGAGCCCTTTTTCAAGTTTCTACAACACAGATTTCAATAAAAAACCTTGTATGCCCCCAGGGCAGAACTTATGACCGTTGCCCTTAAGAATGTGGGGGGAGTGTCCTGCTCAAAGGTATAATTTCCTGAATTTTAAACTGCGTGGAACAAAATGGCTATCTCAAAATGTTGATTGGATATGTTTTGGGAAATGGTGGGCGTGGAAAGGGTGTTAGTTGCCTTCCAATCACTTTCGACTATTAAAGAAGGCACTAACCATTTCAATTTCCAATCGAATGAGCCCTTTTTGAAGTTTCGACGACAAGGCGTTCTACAAAAACCTTATATGCCCCCAGGGCATAACTCACAACCCTTGCCCTGAGGGCTGTGGGGGAGTGTACTCCTCAAAAACATAATTTCTATCTGGAAATCAACAACACTGAACAAAATTGCTACGTAAAACTTTTGATTGGATGTGTTAGTTGCCTTCCAATCACCTTTGACTATTAAAGAGGGCACTAGACATTTCAATTAAATAAGGTTTATATAGAAAAAATAAATGAGCAAAAATATATGATAATGCAATATGATGAGCAAAAATATATGATGAGCAAAAATATATCATATATAAATATATGATAAATATATAATAATGAGCAAAAATAAAACCAAATAATCTACCAAGCGTGGAACTACCACAAATTAGCATCGATAAATAAATGAAACCAAAAACGAACAGAAATTACTATAAATAACCGAGTCAAACTCAAAACGAGCAGATATTAACATGAGTAGGGCTCAAAACCCCTATGCCTTCCCAAGGCCAGAATATAATTTGCACTTTACTGAAAAAAATACAAATGGAATGTGCATTGTCAGTTTAAGATACATACACTTATATTTGTTAATCAAAATGTTAATATTATTTTATTTATAGAAGTTATAAAAGTAAAAACATTTATATTTTTTTAAGTAAAGCGCAAATTATGTTCTGGCCTTGGGAAGGCATAGGGGTTTTGAGCCCTACTCATGTTAATTTCTGCTCGTTTTGGGTTTCATTTATTTATCGATGCTGATTTGTGGTAGTTTCACGCTTAGTAGATTATTTGATTTTATTTTTGGTCATTTTTGGTTTAATGGAGTTCTTTACTTTTCTTTGAAAAACTTATTTTGTGGAAAAAGTTTTTTTTTTAATTAATCTAAGGTAAAAACGAAGCTCCTGGTAGCACTTGCAACCCACTGAAAAATTTCCTGGTAGCACTCAAAATGCACCCCAGCCTACCCCCTATTGTGCAAGTAATCATACAAATATAATATTTTATCCTAAACTTGAAGTATTTCTGCAATAAAAGGGAAAGCTATCACTCCACAGAAACCATATTACAAGCTTTGTCCACGAATATTGAAAAACAATGAAGTAAGATTATGGAGTAAGTTGTCCCCCCCCCTCATCTCCTTCTTCCATATTTATATAAATGACTACTAAAAATTAGAAGATATACTCATAAAAATGTCTGAGGCTTTACTCCCTCCCCAGAAACATTGACAGCTCTATAATAGCTAATGCGTAATTACACACCACTGTAGCCTACATTATCTTACTAAACCTCAAATAAATCTGATCAGTTAAATCAAGGTGTAAAATTTTGTAAGATTAATCTTTTATTTTGTTTGGACTGAGTTCGTTGATTTTGTAGGTTTTTTTTTTCAAATTGGCATTATTAGGCATAATAAAACAACTGCTGATGAGATATTTGCAAAAAAAAAGAGGTAATGCAAGCCAACAGCATTCTCTGTCTTTACTATATGGCTTAGGGCCTTGTCCGAGCATTCAGGGGCGGAGAAGGGCTTCGATGCAGTTTAGCTGGAACTGACTATCAGAATTTAATAAATAGAAAATTTCTGAACATAATAGAGGAAGAATTTTGTCCATTATAGTGCTTCATTCAGAAAAGATGATAAACTACGCTGTCACCGAAATGCATAGAAAAAAATGCAAAAAATAAAAATAGGCAAACTTAGTGTTAGATATAGGGCTATATCCAGGTATTAAGAGGGGAGCAGGTGGCTGAGATACAGTTAAATGTAATTGGAAGGCAACTAACACCCCTTCCGTTCAGAATGGACGATGAGCTGCACTGTGTTTTCAAAGAACAAAAAATAGTGAATATTAGTAAGGCGTTTTTTTCTTACAAATATTTTTTGCCTTGAGGTTACTGCACCGAGGTAAGGGGGTGGGGGTAGGGGTGGTGGTTAAACTTAATAATGATTATTACTTTGCAGCTTTTGCAATATATATCTGCAAAAACTGGTTCAAATAAACTGAACTGTGATATCTCCTATATTTGCAGAATTCTGAAAAAATAGGGCTATGATGAAAACTGAGCTTGCTTGAGTTTTTTAGAGATTTAAAATTGTATATAAAATTACACTAATTTTATGGCTAGAAAAAGACTACTGAGAGCCATTAGTATTTGTTTTTTTTTTTTTTTTCTGCATGCTACTTCAGGACGTCTCTACTGCTAATCCTGTTTTGTTGTGTTGGTATTATGTTTTCAGTATAGCCTTAGTTTTTTGGAATCCTACAAATACAGGGAAATATCATGAGTAAGTTTATTGGAACCAGTTTTGCAGATCTATAGTTTTGCGGAACCAGTGTTGCTAAAAACTACAAAACAGTAATTTTGTTTGTTTGAAGCTTCAACTACGCTCCTTGCTTCTATTAGAAAAACTTATATTAAAAAAAATAATATCCTGCAAAAACTGAAATGGCTTAACATTAAGATCTCAGTTACATTTTGCATTCCACATTCTTCCAGGATTAAAATGTTGAAACAATCCCGGAACTCATTCGTATTATCTGAAGGCAGTCACCCTTGAAATCTTTGATGCAACTCATGTCAGAAACATCCAAGATAAGCAATCTTCCTAATTGAACATCCACGCTGAAATTCACTTTTGGCCTTTCCAATTCAACTCGAGTAACTTATAGCTCGATCAGATATTTATTACTGTTTAGAATGGAAAATGAAATCTTTTTATAGATCACAAGAAAAGCGAAAAACAAACCTCTCTGTCCTTTAGTCCAAGTAATAAAACTTCTTCCATAAGTGTAAGCCGTGTTTCTTTTGCTTCTGCCTCTTCATCACTTCCTCGGTGGTCCTCTGAATCATTGATATCTGAATTCAAAGTTGGTTCAGTTTGACGACCTGCTCGTCTTCTAGGCCCACCTTCAGACATATCTCGCCTAAAACTTGAATACAATCCTACATTAGAGAGCTATTTGATAGAGAGCCATAGGTGCATAAAGGTTCACCCTATGGGGGATATTAGTCGACTTCCCACTGGAGGAGAAGTGCATTTTTAGTAATGATGGAACAACCAATTGGACTCAGTAATAGCTGATCAAGTTATTTGTGAATCATAATAAGCATCAGCATCAGAATAGTAAAATTTACTGATTCTTAAGAGAAATCTACCATTAAGTTTTGTTTTTGATAGAAGCTTTCCCTTGTCTGTTTATTATGAGCTGTTGTTTGGCTGATTAATTTTTTTTTTTTTTTAGTGGTTAATAACCTGTAAAGATAAGAAAAAGGACAGGGGCCAGATTCTCCAAAATTTTACAATCAGAACTCAATTCTAACCTGAAGTCAGGTTAAAGTTTATAATAGAATTCTGCAGAGGAAAATTGGAATAAATATAAACCAACTTGCTACAATCTAACCCCTGTTCCTTTCTCGCTTTTTATGATTAATACACACTCTAACAGCTTCTTATGAAACAATCCATTATGAAGTTAGTATTCATCTAGCACAGCAGATTGAAAATATGTCTATTTTTAAGCCCAGGGAACAGAGATAGGCCATGCAAAATATTGCAACAGAACATTGAAGTGCATAGCAGGAAAGTTAATCCGCACGGATAAATAAACAAGCCTGTACAAATTATAAAGTTAAACATAGAACCGTTAAACGTGTAAACGTTAAACGTGTAAACGTTAAACGTGTAAAAAAGTTAAACGTGTAGAAACTTGAAAAGTTTGTCTACATCATAAAAAAATGAATTGCAGAAAAAAAAAAATCATAGGGAAGTTGAAAACATTTTGAAAAACAGCCTCGTCTTAAAAACTATCAAATAGAATTCTGATGAAAATGTCCTTAACTTTAAAAAACCGTGGTAAAACAAAAACAACAAGAAAAAAAATTGATGCGAGAGTTGAAAAAAAAAAGTAATAAAACCATAATTTTCGCTCCAAAAAGAACATCACAAAACTGTAATGTAAACTGTTAGACATTAAAAAGACGTTTCAGATACATTTCTTGATGATTTTTTTTTGGTTAGAAATTCAACTTCTTACAATGGTTATTCTCTGTCCATTGGAAGCATAAACAGGCTCCCAATTTTTTACTTGGAAAAAACTTCATTTCAGTTTTCAATTAAGTGAAACAAACTTTATGAAAATAAGCAGTCAAATTGAAGCTATGAATAAACAGAAATTATTCTGTAGGCCTACATGAAGGAGGCTGCCCCCCTCCCACCCTCTATTTTTAAATCTTAAATTTTATAGTGTAACAAATGTAGTTAATGGGTAACTGCAAGCATTTCAACAGCCAATTGCCATTTAAAACAACTGAATTAAAAATTTTATTGCTTTAGCAAATGCGAATAAACAAGTTCTTTCTATTCTTGAAGTATTGTGACAAAACTTTATATTCCACTTCAATTCGCTTTATGCTCAAAGAGTCATTCTTAAAACAAAATTTGCAAAAAAATCAAACTTTAACTTAAAGATTGGAAGGCTGGGGAGGGGGAGTCCCTGTCCAAATATGGAATTTATTAATTTTGTTTTAATTTGTAATGTTGCTTTTTACTTCAATTTGAATAAAACAGTACTTATGCATTACCTGGTATTCATGAGATATACTGTATAGGTTAATGCTAAAGGAAACCTGGTCAAACGGATATCTGTGAATAGAGAAATGGATTGTAAAGCGTGGTTTGTCATTGCGTTTACAATGTTTAAACTATTGTTTTTTGGGGTTTAGGGGGGAAAAGGTACCAAGGTTAGGTTAGCTTATGTATTTAATATATGCTATGCTTTACCCCCATCCTTCTAATGTGCAAATATATAGCCCAAATTTGTTTCTAAACTATTACATTTTCATCATATTTTGTTTTATTTCATTAGCATTAACCAAACTTGACTTCTCACGTGTGTACCAGCTAATGAATAAGTACCGAAAAAACACTTGTCTGTTATATTTAATTTGGGATTGTTTATAATACCATGCCCAAACATATCCGCAACATAAGTTGGGTTACCGCCTCTCAAACCCTGCTGTTTGCTGCTAAATTTATATTCTATATTGTAGCCTAATGCTTCAAAAATTACTCTTCACTCATCCTTAGCTTGCATAATTATCCGAAACAGCGGTAGTTAATGATCAGAAGAGGGAATATTTTAACTGGTTTAATGAGATTTTGTCCCTTTTCAAAAAATTAAGAAATTGTGTCCCTACATTATGATGACACCATAAGACAACAATTGCCAAAGATTTACTATTGATTGCCAAAATTTTACTATTGGTTAATATAGTGAACTTTTCTCCTGCTTTTAGGGCTTTGACTTGTTACCAGACTACAATTTAAATTCTGAGCATTGACAGCATTGACTTTGATTATATTCACAATAATAGATCTATATAAAATCAAACGTATGTCTCTCTGTCCTTTATGCATTACTACACTATTCATCCAATCACCAAGAAACCTTAAGAAGTTGATGAGTGCACTATTGCAAAAAAGGGCATAAAAATGTGTTTGTTCCCCCTGCCCTACCTTAAGGCACTCTTAATACTTTTCACACTGACTGAAATTAGAGACTCCTCAAGACAAATTCTTGACAATTCCTTTTGGTCACATTATTCAAATTATCTAGATATTGAATTAATAGGTTAGTAAATTAGGAATCGTGATCCAACAAAATTCTGAAATTCGAAAAAAAATTCAATACATTCTCTGAATTTGGTAGTCAACAGATTTGGCAATTTGATATTCAACCTTACTTTACAAATTTGAAACTACTATAGTTATTTTATGTGCAGAGGTGTTTTCCAGGGGGGGGGATGTTTCGGGGAATTTTCAGGGATGGAGGGGGTGATTGGTGGGGAGAATTTTCCATATTAAAATAAATTTGATTTGTGTATTTTTTTCAACTCTTTGAATGTTTAATCAAAATAATGTAATTAGGTAATTTGTATACCATAAATGTAGAGTAAAGAACTTTATTTGGAGTGGGACTAACTCTTTTGTGGAAAGCATGATGTTTGAAAAAAATTGATGGTCATGTTTATTGATGTCAAACATTGTCATGTTTTTCAATTTATGGACTCTATTCCCCAATGAAAGGGAATTGTTGGAAGGGGGGAATGTTCCAAGAAGGGAGATTTTCACTTAAGGGGGGGGGCTGTATTTTCCAGGAGGAATTTTTTACACTTTCAAAAATACAATAGTTAATAATACATGGGGGGGGGGGGGATTTTTTTGTGGATAAGAAGAGAATTTTCCACAGGAGAAGGGGATTTTCTGCAAGGGAGATTTTTCGAAAGGATTTTTCTTGAATTTTCTTTCTTTGGAGACTGCAGCAAAACAAAACAGGAAAGTGAGTTATTGCATAAATTTCATTCAATTTTTAAACAGTTCGTACTAACGAACTGTAAGTAAGGAGCAACCCGGCTAGATAGTAACCAAAACTCTAAAAAACAAAATTTTGATACCGATAGACACATCAAAAGAATCAAATTTTTATGCTGATTTCAAATATGTAAGTTTCATCAATCTTAGTGTTTTTTTTGTTTTTTTTTTTCCCCAGGGATGATCATAACGATCCAGTAGTCCTAGAATATCGTGAGAGGGCTCATTCAAACGTAAATTAAAAGTTCTAGTGCCCTTTTTAAGTAACCAAAAAAAATTGGAGGGCAACTTGGCCCTCTCCCACGCTAATTTTTTTCCCGAAGTCACCCAATCAAAATTTGAGATAGCCATTCTGTTCAGCATAGTCAAAATCTAATAAATATGTCTTTGAGGATGACTCAATCTCCCACAGTTCCCGGGGGAAGGGCTGCAATATATGAACTTTACCCATTGTTCACATATTAATTAAAAAAAACTTTTTCCACAAAATAAGTTTTTCAAAGAAAAGTAAAGAACCCCATAAAACCAAAAAGGAGCAATAATAAAATCAAATAATCTACCAAGCGTGAAACTACCATAAATCAGCATTGGTAAATAAATGAAACCTAAAACGAACAGAAATTACAATAAATAACCGAGTCAAACTCAAAACGAGCAGAAATTAATATGAGTAGGGCTCAAAACCCCTATGCCTTCCCAAGGCCAGAACATAATTTGCACTTTACAGAAAAAATATAATTTTTTCACTTTTATAACTTTAATAAATCAAATAATATTAACATTTTGATTACTAAATATCAGCATATGTATATTAAACTGACAATGTACATTCATTTGTGTTATTTTCAGCAAAGTGCAAATTATGTTCTGGCCTTGGGAAGGCATAGGGGTTTTGAGCCCTACTCATGTTAATTTCTCCTCGTTTTGAGTTTGACTCGGTTATTCATTGTAATTTCTGTTCGTTTTGGGTTTCATTTATTTATCAATGCTGATTTGTGGTAGTTTCACAATTGGTAGATTATTTGATTTTATTTTTGTTCATTTTCGGTTTAATGGAGTTCTTTACTTTTCTTTGAAAAACTTATTTTGTGGAAAAAGTTTTTTTAATTAATTTCTGTTCGTTTCATATTCACATAGTCTTTTCAGGGGAAAAAAAATAATCCTTTAAATAGTTTTGTTTTTTTGAGACTTTATAGTTTGGCCTGCTATTTGTATGCGGGAGAAAATTTTCAGCAATTTTTAACAACATACACCCTTTTAAAAATCTGGACACAAATAGTAGTGTTTAATTTAGTTTCATACCTCCTCTAGTTGACCTGAAATAGAAAACTTGATACCACTCGCAAAAAAAATCTGTCCACTTTCTTTGATAGCTTGGATACACTTACGCTATTTTGATTTGGTTAAATTTTAAGAGCAGAAGCAGCCCCAAAAGTTTGAACATAATAGTAGAGATGCCTCATGAGCTCCGATCCCTCACCCCTGCTGCCACCTACAACTTTTTTACATAGTTTAATGAGGACAGGGTCAATGACCTCTTTCTCCAGGTGTGTTTTTGGCACGCTCTTAGCGAATGTCAATGTTGTTATTGTTTCCGAGGCAAAATGCCAAGGTCAATGTTGTTTTGAATAGAGTCATTAGAGAGAACACGTGGTTAATGGGGTCAATGTTGTTGTTGTAAGTGCACGCTCGAGGCAGATGTTATGATCCGAAAATAGTATTTGTTATTGTTTCCGAGCCAAATGTTACGAGTTCCCGGCTGGAGACAAAGTTTTGATCACACATGACAGATGATGTCATGATTGATTGATTGACACGAAAGGGGAATTAATTTGTTGTTCTAAAGAGAATTGATTCACGAAAGGGAAATTAATTTGTTGTTTCTAACAAGAGAATCGTTTCCGAGCAGACGTATTGATCTTAGCGCGCGAAAAGGTTTCCAAATAATTTGAAATGCATTGGCGCAGAGATGCCAAACAAAAGGAACATGCCGAAATTCCGTTTAGGGATAATTTTGGCGAAACCGTTTTAGCTATTTTATGGAACTATTTCGGCGAAACAGCTAGAGACATTTTAAAAGGTGATTTTTGAAGAGATTTTGGAGGAGGTTTTGAGTGTGGTCGTTATAATACACAAGTTGTATTTTAACAGTGTCGTGAGGTCCTCTACGACAACCCCAAAGGGTTCCGATCCTCCTACCCCAACCCCGAAGGAAGCGCTCGGTC